>PVHP010030850.1:0-21510 GCA_004024765.1 Zapus hudsonius | reverse complement strand
CTCCTCCTCCTCCTCCTCCTCCTCCTCTTCCTCCTCTTCTTCTTCTTCTTCTTCTTCTTCTTCTTCTTCTTCTTCTTCTTCTTCTTCTTCTTCTTCTTCTTCTTCTTCTTCTTCTTCTTCTTCTTCAATATAGGGTCTTGCTGTAGCTCAGGCTGACCTGGAATTCACTATGCAATCTCAGGCTGTCCTCAAACTCATGGCCATCCTCCTACCTCTGCCTCCCGGAGTGTTGGGATTAAAGGTGCACACCACCATGCCCAGCTCCCAACATTTTCCTTTTAAAAGTACCCCTTTCATAGGTGATGCTGAGGCCAAGTTCCTGTGCATCCCCAGGACTAGCGTCAATGAAGGAATGACCACGAAGAGCTGGGGGCAGAAGGGAGGTGCAGGACCATGTGAGTGAGGCCTGGGGCAGAGATGTTTTCTCATTTCTTTGTCTTAGATTGATAGGGAGCATCTCTTCTCTTTGTATCCTTAACCAAGCCTGGAACCTATATTATCCAGGTGATCAATAAATATTGCTGACTGGGTAGATTGGGTGTAGGTAGGATCTCTTCACAGTGTTGGGTTGATGGGCATGGACTTGGACTTTGGTTCTTTATGTGAAACTCATTGTAGGATAGCTGCTGATATTTGGGGAGGGATGCTTAGGCTGATTTACCCAGAGCGTTCCAATAACTAGTCCACTGGATGGTTTCTCCTCCTGACTCTAATTTTTTTTTGCATGTCCAAGTAAGTTCTGCTGATAACCTCTTGGAGACTCAAGAAGCATAGTAAGTATATCAAAGGTGGAAGAGACCTGCTGTGGGGGAAACCCACTGATTCTCAGACAAATGGTTTCCAGCTTGTTTGGCAGAGGCTCCCTTCATGTGGATGCATTCAAACCTGCTGACATCTGCTGGAAAGAGGGTTCTGTTTGACCAAAAGTATTTTGAGGGTGAGGAATATAACTTAACTGTAGAGGATTTGCCTAGCATGTACGAGGCCCTAGGTTTGAGCCCTAGCACCACACACACACACACACACACACACACACACACACACACATATACAGAGAGAGAGAGAGAAAGAGAGAGAGAGAGAAATAAAAAGAAAATGATAAAAGAATAAAGTATTTTAGGAGATACTTTCTTTCAATAGAAAGCTTTCAAATTCAAGTTTAGCTTGATGGGGAAAAAAGAACCTTCAGGAAAGGAATTCACAGTGTTGGTAGAATGGAGACTGGGAGATTCTTTCAGAGGTGCTGCTTGCTTTTTGTCCTTGTCATTTGCTTTTGAGAGTCCCAGAAATGACTGCGAATTGTCACAAAACTTCAGTGACCGAGGCCATACCACCTGCTGTCAGGTGCCTGCTTTCCAAAGCAGCTGTTTTACGAGTGTGAACGCAGCTCTGACAGACTGTGGACTTATTTCTGTTACACATCATAGATCAAGGTGGATGTTTGCAAAGTGTGTGAGTATGACATTCACCTTCTCCATTTCTTCCAGTCACACTTATTGAATGTAACAGGCAAAGATGAACGTTCCTTATGAAATCTACAAAGGAGGCTGGAGTTATTAAGACACATCTTTCTAAATAAAAGTTTGTCATTTGACTGTATGTACATCCATGTTTGGTTAATTTAATTCAATTTTTTACCCTGGGATAGTGACCCAGAGAGTTAAATTAGGCATTTTCCAGGGTAACCCTTTTCACTGTCTAGTATCCATCTTACGTAAGTGAATGGTGTGCATGCATGCATGCGTGCGTGCATGCGTGCATGTGTGTGTGTGTGTGTGTGTGTGTGTGAGAGAGAGAGAGAGAGAGAGAGAGAGAGAGAGAGAGAGGTGAACTGTGAACTGAAGTTCTCCTAAGAAGCCACACCTATGTTGAAGGTTCTGCAGACTGATGGACTGATTACTAGATAGGATGGATTAGAACTTGGTGGTTGGAGAGTTAGGATGTTGCTGAAATAGAGTTGAAATCATCTTTATCAGCTATCTTTAGTCCTTTTGATAACCATTGATTGCCTACTTCTGTATCTAGCCTTTGGACTATCAGACAAAACTTTGAAATTTATTCTTTGCAGACCACTAACTTCCACCACCCGAAAAGCTAAGTCATCCAATAGCATCCGAAACCCATAACAGAATTTATCCCCTTGGCTGTAACCCACTTCCCTGTGGTTCCTACTGATGTATTTAGTAAGTGCATTGATTTTTATTTTGTGTGTATATAGGTGGTGTTTGCATGCATGTGGGCGCATGTGTATGTAGGTGTGTATGCACATGAGTATACATGCATGCAGAGGCCAGAGGTTGACATCAAGTGCATTCCTCCATTGCTACCCTGCTGATTGCCTGTGACGAGAACTCTCACTTGCCTCAGGGCTCACTGATTCATTTATTCTCACTAGCCAGTTACAGGTGGCTGCTGTTCCCACCTGGCATTCACATGTGTGTTGGAGATTCTCCTCACAATTGAGTGCCAAGTGCTTCACTCACCGAGCCGTCTCCCCGCCCAGATGCATTGATTTTTGGTTTTTCTGGATGTGTGACTCTGATAGTTCATGTAGCCACTTTGCTGGTAGCACATGTCACTTGGGACAGTGGCATCCATGCTCCTAGACCAGGATCCCTCATCTATGGCTCAGAGGAAGCTTGCTCTTATTCCCTTTGGAGTAAGAGCTGTGTTTTGTGTGGATAAGAGCACTACCCCAGTGGCATTTGGGTTGAGATCACCTGGGGACACCAGCTAATAATCCACTTGCTCCTTTATGGGGCCTCCACCATGCTCCATCTGAGCGTCGCATTCCGTTCCAAAGTGAACAGTAGTTGCTAACACACACTGACTAACACAATTCCCCTGACGCCCATTCATAAAGCATTGCACTGGTGATTCTCTCAGCATTAAACTGTTTGGTGACTGAGTTTAGAATTATAGGAATCGGAGAAATGAATTAGCAGTAAATCAAGTCCCAGCTGAGTTCGAACCCAACTGCAGTGAGTTTTAAATTAAAAATATCTCGCTATGATGAAGCAGTTGTAAGTCAGGCACTGGAGCTCTGTCGCTCTTGACTTTGGAGAAGCCTGGCAGCCACCCTTTGAAAGGAAAATCCTGACAACAGCTTGTATTGATTCCCAGCCATGCTGGGAAATTGCCACTTCATTTCTTCTTCATAAACTGTTAGCTTTCATTTTTTCTTAAAGGAATCCTATTTGCAGGGACACAGCAGAGCTTTGGGAAGAGGGCAGGTGGGAGAGGGCTCGGGTCCACGGGGGACTATTCTAGCATTTTCTTTGGTCCTGCTCACATGGAGTCCCGAGGAAGGGGAATCTGGGCTGTGGGGTGTCTTATGGCTTGTTTTCTTGCTTGGGCCATATTTGATTCTTCTTTCTGGGGGATCTGCACAGAAAAACAACAAAGAGAGCACTTCAAGGAAGCAGCAGACACTGTCATGTTGCAGTGACAATTGTAGTGTAATAGGAAATCATTTATGTTAGTTACGCTATCCTTCGAATGGAGCTTGTCGAAAGTGTGGCTACAGCTTCTCTGGGCTGATTTTTTTTTCCTCCTGTAAAATAATCCTGAGGTTTTCATTTCCAGAGCAATTGAAGTAGTATTATGTGCTGGAAGAGGGAGACCTAGCTTCTAATCCTAAATCTGCTGAGTATCCCCCAGCCAGTTCTCTCTGGGCTGTGACTCCATTTCTTTCTTGAATAAGCCTGTGCTGTCCCTCCACCTACAGTCCAGGAGGAGAGGACGAATGTGGTTATACATATTTAAGGCCTGGCTTCAGAACATAGATTCTATTAACACACAAGGGGGGGGGTGAGGGGCTAGGCTTCTCTCCATGACACCTTTTGCTGTTTCTCGTGTTTGTTGATCTGTCAAAGAGCTATAAAGGATAAAGGTCATTTACTCAGGACAACCCAGTTGGGATATGTGGAGAGAAGAGTGTAGGAAGCAGACACCTGGATAGGTGGTGGGAGGATTTGTGTCCCAATCCTGGCCATAGTAGGTTGAGCTGGGGATTTTGGAGAAAGCAAAGGGGACAAGATTTTCCTGGATACCCACCTTCCATTATGCTCCATCCAAATACGTTTATATGTCTTAGAGAGATTAGATGGTTGGTATGGATTAGCAATGAACCGATCCATCAGTCAGTTAACTCAGTCAGTATCTGTTCAGGTCCTACTATGTGCTAGACATTGTTCAAGGGCCAGTCACACAGAGAGGAAAGACCTAGTTTCTATCTTCAAGGCACACAGCGTAGTGTGGCCACAGCACAATGTGAATAAAAAGTCAACATGCCATGCATGCATAGAGCCAGATGCACGAGATGGAAGGCACAGAGAAGGACTCTGGCAGGCGAGAGCATCAAACTGAATTTTGCAGGATCAGCAGGACGGGGCCCACATGTGGAGAGGCTCCAGGTGAAGGGAACAGTGCAGAGAGGTGTGGAAAGGCACAGGAGCACAGCCTGGGACCTGGGAAGGGGGTGGGTAAATAGCGGAGGTGGGATTTGTCCTTCAGGCAGTGGTTGGCCCTCAGGACTTTCCAAGGAAGAGAATCAACATGACTAGATTTTCCTGTAGAAAGGTCTCAGTGAAGATTTCCCCCCCCCCCACCTCCTCCCCAGAGAACAGTTGGAGAGCAGGGAGACCTGAGGAGGGGCTGACAACCGAAGGCAGTGGTAAGGTGTCAAAGGGAAGGGTCAGAGAGCTGTGTAAGTTACAGTTGACCATGGTGGAGATGATGGTGAAGGCAGAGGGCACGAGGGGGTGTGTGTGTTGGTTTCTTACTTGGACAGCTGGTCGAAGGGGATATTCCTTATCAAGCTAGAGATTTTATATGGAGACCAGCTTGAGAGTAAGGCTTTGGGGAGGGGTGATGGACATGGTGAACTGTGGTGCATGTAAGACGTGTGTGTGTGTGTGTGTGTGTGTGTGTGTGTGTGTGTGTGTGTGTGTGTGTGTGTGTAGGTGACCAGAGGCCAGTGACTCTGATGTTCTTATGCTTACCTATGCTGTTTACTTCTGGTCCCAGTTGTGGGTCTTAGGATTTCCTGTGGGACCTGACTGCTGTTTGGTAAAGAAGCAAGAAGACTCATATGTGTATTTTTACATTTTCAAGAGGTTCCTGTTTTGAATGAAGCTACTGCCTTGAACAAGTTCCCTGAGATTATTCTAACAGCACTCTAGAGCACCCCTCCACTCTGGTGGGCAAAGGATGGCGCCCATACTGTTCCAGAGTAAGCTTAGAATAAAGGAGGCAGTGGAGGGTCACCAGCCTTTGCTCTCATTTGCTTACTCCATTTCTTAGCCAATGCCCCCCCCCAGTGATCCTACACTCAAAACAGAATGATCTATTGAAAAGAGTTCTTCTAGGAACTCAGAGATGGTAAGAAATTTTGACCTTGTCCCTTAGAAGTAGTGAGATGTGTGTCTAGTCCCACCTCCTGGGAGGTAGTGAAGCAGGATAAGACAGGAGAAGCTTAGGGGGGCAATGGAAGGGAAAGAAGCCCCTTACCCTGCCATCCAGGGTGCCGTTCTTACTGAGAGTCAAGAAACTTCAACACAACTGATAAGACCAAATTTACCTATGGAGATAATGCATGTTTTCTTGAAGACATCTCAGACAGGGGTAGTAAAAGCAACACTCTGTGCTTAGCTAAGGGCCAACATGTCTGTGGCCTTGAGATTAACTGTATCAGGACTCCTTCCTCATCCCTGAATCTAAACGATGTACCTCATAAAGCCATCCTACTATTTTATTTCCAAAAGGAAATATTTTAAGATAAGAAAAGAATTAATTGAGCCAGTTCATATAATTTCACTTAATTTTTCAAACTTTACATAATTTTTAGATTTTGCTTAGCCTTTAAATCTTGTAAATTTTAGCCTTTGAGCAATATAAGCAAGAAAGCTACACATGATCATTATACCCACGTGTGACTCTTCCTCTTGAGAAGCCTTTTCTTAAGTCTCTCTCTGTGTGTGTGTGTGTGTGTGTGTCTGTAATATCCACCCTTCAATCTAAAGTGTGTACTATCTTTTATTTTAATAGGCCCACTAACTTCGCTTCACTTTGGCTAGTCCTAAAATTCTGTGTTTAGTAGAAAAGCATTTGCTTTGCTGGAATGGAAATCCCTAAATGGTAGGGGACCCCTTAGGCTGGCTGTCCACACAGGCCAGGCCTGAAGGTAGGACAGGTCACCAGACAGGTCTGGCTTCATCAAGAGTGTTAAAGAAAACCTTATTTTTGGAAACCCTTTAGGTGGGACAGTCCCTACCAAGAAGACTCAGGTTCTGTTCCCTATCTTCTTATGCTTTTTCAAGGCACAGGTATAATGAAGGCATTAGAGTTAAAATGGCAAAGAGCCTAGCACTTAGTAGGTGTTCAAACAGTGTTTTCTATGTGTTTTGGCAACACATGGAAAAATGGCAAATGTGTTAACATCTGAGTCTAGGCGCTTAGATCCTTCAGGGGAGCGTTGTCTTTCAGTGGTTTCTATTCTCTGCAGGAGTGTGGTCATGAGTTGTGAAACACCGACTCTGTATACAGTCCTGCCATAGGAACTATTGCTTTGAGCTGAGTGGGGGAGAAATACACCCATCTCCTTAAGTCATGTAGACCCTTTGGACTCTGTACCTCCATGGCAGGTGATTTGGCGGGGAGTAGAGGGGAGTACTGGGTGTCTGTCTTGAACAACATCACTGCTTAGACCACCCATCTAGACCCTAGATTCTCCTGTAGAAAGGCCTCAGTGAAGAACTCAGCCCCAGAGACTGATCTTAGCTATCAAACTGCTGTGTAATTCTAGGGGACATGATGGATTTCCTCTTTTCTGGATGGTTTCTGGATATCTCAGTGCTGCTACTAAACATGGTTGTCGTATGGGCTCCCTCATGGGAGAAAGAAGGCAGAAATGGAGGCAGGGACAGTGTTTGGGGGAGCTTTCCTTTTGAGATCTTGGGAGAGGCAGCAGAACTTTTGTCTAATCCACCCTCAATGGCCTTCGGTTTATAATATACTGATGTGGTGTCAGTGAACTCAGTGGTGTCCCCGGTTTATCTGGTGGCACATTATTTCCTTACAGAAGAGCAGAGGGCAGGGCCTGAGACCCCGGGAAAGGAAGTAAGCTCACCACAGGGCTCTGTGGTCAGGACTGAAGGAGAGCAGAACCATGGACACTACCCAGGTGTCCTCGTGGTGTTCCCTGAATCCTCCACTCTGCTGCGGGGGCGCCTCCGTGATTAGTGATCTGAGCTTGTGACAAAGGTCAAAAAAACCTCACTGTTCCCCCTATCCTTGTAGCACCTTCTTGTGGCTCATTTTGGGGACTTCCCATTGACCCAGTGAGCTATTAGAAGTCCTCAGACTGGCAGCTGATCTTCTTTCTGACCAGCAACTGCTCGAGATACAGGAGGCTGACAGCGTGCATGACGTGATGTCCAATTAGGATTGGACAGAGACCTTTGGCTGATGGTGAGCCCCAGGATGAGTGTTGGGGAGGCTGGGGAGAGAGAGCAAGCTTTGCTGATGGGGCCTTACAGTATGAAGAGCTCATGTTCCCATTACAGTCCTTCATTCCTCCTTCAGGGACTTAAGGAAGCAAGACCAGCCCTTCTTGGCAACCCCTCAGAAGTAGTGTCATTAAATAATTTAGATAAACTGTATTTATGTTACTGGCTGTCATTATCGAGTGAAATACTGTTTTATTTGCACTTAGGATTTGCAGTGATGTAATAGGTCTCTCGGTTTTAATTTGATGAGGCCTATTTTGGGGTGTTTAAGAGCACTGGAATCAAAAGTCCAAATATAGAGAACTAATTCTCCAACTGTCAACTAACATCTCCCCAGCACATATTGTTTTGAAAGAATGGCATTTCCACCTAAAACATCCATGCGCACACTTTAAAACACTCCTCAGCATGGACGAACTGTCACCCAGCTAACTAATTTTGCAGATAGCCTTACTCACATTCTAGACATTTTCTGGGTCTTGGCATATTTGTGTGGAGACAGTAGTTTACTTAGAGACTCTTTGAAAAATCAGTCTGCCAAGAATTTCCTGGTAATTCGCAATTTATTGACTTTATTTTAGGTCTTTCCATTTACTTAATTGCAAACTTCTTGAAAGCAGGCATCATCTCACACGCATTTAAAATTCCCCTTGGAACTAACATGAAGTTGTTTGCTTTTATTCTCCCCTTCCCCGTATTTGCTAGCTTTTCTGAGCGTCACAAGAGGAGTGGTTTTTGTTTTGAGACAGGGTTTTGCTGTGTAGCCCAGGCTGGCCTTGAACTCTTATTAAATCTGCTTCAGCCTCCTGAGTGTTGGATTTCCGAGCATGTGGTGCCATCCCTGTCTGAACAGAGGAATGTTGGAATGGCCAGATGGCAGAGGGCATTACGTATCCCAAAACACCTGAGTGCAGGGAAGCGAGAGGTGGTTTTGTGACGTCTGCACATGGTGATGGCTCTGGGCTGGTGTTTATTCTTCCATTTCGTCATGAGAGCTTTGCAATGGCTGGTGAATGGAGCCTCCATTGAGTGGAGGTCTTGACCATGGACTTCACCTAGCACCCGGGAGAACATAGAAGCTGCTAACACTTCTTTTGTAACATGAAAACACCACTAAACTTTCTTGATTTCTCGGTTTCTTGAGCCAGGGAGGCTTTGAGCTTTCGCAAAGGTAAACAAAATGAAAAAAAGATACCATCAAAGTCAAATTTAAGGAAATAAAGAGATTTTTCTCATGGGTCACAAGTGGTTGCCCTTGGCAGCTGATTACTTATCTTCTCGTGTCCACCCTTACAGACTCTTTCTACCTTCTGTGAAGAAAGTATTAAGTTTCAGCCTTTTTTTTTTTGCCAACTCACTTTCTATCTGTGTTTTTCTGAGTCAAACATCTTGGCTGGCTTAGCAAGTTAGGAACCTTTGCTTGGAATTATGGGAATAACCCAACTTTGGTAGCACACGGTGGAAGGGTCTTTTTCTTTTGACACCTTTGCTTGTTGAAGGAGAGTTTAGAGCTGGGGCTGGAGAGACGGCTCAGTGGTTATGGGACTTGCCTGCAAATCCTAATGACCCAGGTTTGATTCCTCAGTACCCACATAAAGACAGATGCACAAAGTATCACATGCATCGGGAATTCATTTGCAGCAGCTAGAGGCCCTGGCATACCCATTCCCCATTCATTCTCATTCGCTCTCTCTCTCCTTGCAAATAAATGCATAAAACATTAAGAAAGATATTAAGAGACTTCAGAGCTGCTAATGGCATAGTTATAGAAGACTCTGTCTCTGACTAGCCAGTCACAGTGTTCAGGAGGTAGGGACAGCAGACCCAAGGTCAGATTCATCTGCCTGCCTCAGATGCTGGTCAAAGGCTCCCTCAGGAACTAGAAGCAGCCACACTCTGTTCTTATTTGCGGTTTGTTTTACATGAATTTCTACCATCTGATACATTTAACCCATTAATTTCAATTTTTTTTTTTTTTTGGTTTTTCGAGGTAGGGTCTCGCTCTAGTCCAGGCTGACCTGGAATTCACCATGTAGTCTCAGGGTGGCCTCGAACTCATGGCGATCCTCCTACCTCTGCCTCCCAAGTGCTGGGATTAAAGGTGTGCGCCACCACGCCCGGCATTCAGTTTTTAAATTTACATTTACCACATGTAATTTTTGGTGGAGGGATCACCTTTGACCCTGTTCTGGACAGCCCAGCTTGTTTTACACTTTGTATCAACACCATCAGAGTCGAGACTTACTGTAACTCCACACGACCACTCTCATTGACCTTCCCAAGTTCTGGAACTTGTCATTTGCAAGTTTGATAAATGTGACCCTCAGTCTTCATTCAAATTACTGATAAAAATATGCAACAGCGGGCTAGAGAGATGGCTTAGTGGATAAGGCACTTGCGTCCAGTGCCTAAGGCCCTGGGTTCAATTCCCCAGTACCCACAAAAGCCAGACCCACAAGGTGGTGGCCCTGGTGCTCTCTCTCTCTCTGTATTTCTCTGCTTGAAAATGGATAAATCAAATATTTTAAAAAGGAAAAACAATATGAAACAACATAGCAGCAAGGACAGAACCCTATGGTCTGGCATTTCCAGGCGAGCATCCCTTCTGGGTAGAACAGATAACCACTGACTCACTTTCTAGGGGCCTGAGAAGCAGTGACATCCCTCTGGAGGCACAGAGGCTTAGCAGTGCAATCTCACTTGTACCAACTTGGCCATAGGGTCAGGTTGTGTCGGGAGGCTTAATTTCTGGCGATGACAGGTAGGTGGCAGCTGGAGCCCCTCCTGGAGTGCTTACCACTAAAGCCAGTTGTTGACTCACTTCTTCAACTCCTACTAACTGTTAGTCAGCAGATAAAGTTTATTCCCAGAGGTCAGAAAGACCCACCAGAGGACAACTTGAGACTTTGCTAAGGTAGTGAGTCCCCTCAACCCCTTCCTCACACGTAGAGAGTATGCAAGGGCATTCGGGTAGCAGAGGTGCCTTCTCTTGGTCTGGGGGCGAGGCAAAAATATTTTCTGCATGAGGGGCTGCATTGGGGGATTGAGTGCTTGCAGGGCAAGTGTGAGTCCCTGAGTTTGGGTTGCCAGAACCCATGTAAAGCCAGGCATAGTAGTGTGAGTACCTAACACTCCTATGGAGAGATAGGAGGCAGAGACAGGAGAATACTCTGGAAGCTTTTGGGCCAGGTTGCCTGGTGAATGCAGCAGTGAACTAGAGAGACCTTATGGCAAACAAGGTGGCAATTAGAACTAAACAGCTGAGGTCCTCTGAACTCCACATGTACACCATGGATGCATGGACCTGCACATGCACACATACACACACACTTTCTGAATGAGCTATAAACGAGAAATTTTGTGGTACACTGACTTGGTGGCTCTCACAAGTTTATCTGAGGTAGACACAGCTCATTTTGGATATAGATCTCAGCTCACTCTCTCATGGGATCAGTGGAAAGACTCCTTGGAGAGCCGGACCTGATGGGAGCTCTGGGTAAGAACAGAGCACCAGGCTCTTTCTTATACCCATAGGGCAGAGATTCCTGGAAACTTCTTCTAACCAATCATCTGTCTTTAACATCACCTAACTTTCCAAAGAAAAAATATTCCTGACATCTCTATGCTCTTTAAGAAACCTAGTAATACCCATTGGAACAGTGTGGTTGAAATGCTCAGCGTAGATTCTGAAGGAGGCTTTCAAAACTTAATTTGCCCACCCTGGGTATATATCTCTGATCACAGTGCTCCTGACATTGACCAGCCACCCTGCATGGGAATTGAGACGGACTTGCATACTTTCTCTTGCACTGGGTAAGCTCGAGGTTCTTTTTTTTAAATATATATTTATTGTCCATAATGAGTTACATTATTTAGTGGGCAAACCATGCGTTGTTATCCCGAATTCCCCAATTCCCCCCCTCCCCATCCCTGATCAGTTGTATATCCTCCTCCGTGGGCTGTCTGTATTAGTCCTTGTGGCAAGGGATCCTGTACATCAAAGCTCACACATTCCTCTTTACTCAAGGTTTCACGTTCCAGTTTCTGTTCCTTGAAGCCAGCTATGGTCAAAACCATTTAAATGGGGCTGGAGAGATGGCTCAGCAGTTAAAGATATTTGCTTCAAAGCCTGACAGCCTGGGTTCAGCTCCCCAACATCCACATAAAGCCAAATGCGCACATTGGCGCATGCATCTGAAGTGCGTTTGCATTGGCAGGAGGCCATGATGTGCCCATTATCTCTCTCCGCTTGCAAATAAATAAAATATTTAAAACACTTAAATGGAAGATAAGCAATTCATAAATTTAAAATTGTGTACCATCCTGAGTCGCATAGATGTCATGCCTTCCAGGTTTGTGTGTCTTCTCCTTGTCCACTGCGTTCACACTGAATTCAGTGTCTGCTCCATCAGCAGATCGATTAGCCTGGGCCTTCTTTCTCTTCTTTTTCTTTGTGATGTGTAGTATGTGGTATGTGTGTGTGTGTGTGTGGTGTATGAAGATGTCTGTGCACACGTACATGCCTGCGGAGACCAGAGGAGAACATCACGAATCTTCCTTTGCTCTTCATCCTACTTACTTGAGATATTCTCGCATTGAACCTGGAGCTCACTGTTTGTCTAGTAGACCAGTTGACCAGTATGTGGCCATGCCTGTGGGTGTTGGGGATCAAACTCAGATCCTCAGCAAGTGCTCTTACCCATCAAACACCGCTCAAGTGTAGCTAATGCTGTGTCACGGTGCTTCCGTCATTCATGTCACTTCATTTCATCACATAAGAATGGCATTAACTCACACGTTCACAAGGAAGTGAGTAGAGTACAATGAGATAATCCAGAGAGATTTCTGTGTGCATTTCTTATATTATTATGCTTGTTCTATTTTATTAGTAGTTACTGTTAATTTCTTATTGTGCCTAAAATTTAATTTAAAGCTTAGCATAGACATATGTGTATAGGAATAAATGGTAGGTGTGATGTTTGGTGCTATTGCATACTCAATGATGGATAAGGGGGAGATGCATGGAATTTAGGATATCATCAAATGTTAGCTCCTGGGTTGGGGAGATGGATCAGTGGTTAAGGCACTTGCTTCCAGTGCCTAAGGCCCTGGGTTCAATTCCCCAGGACCCAATAAGCCAGACCCACAAGGTCTGTGACCCTGCTCTCTCTCTCACTCTCTCTCTGCTTGAAAATGAATAAATAAAATATTTTTTTTTAGAAATTAAAAAAGTTAGCTCCTTCAGCTGTGTGTCTTAGGCATGAATTTCTTTGATATCCAATTTATTCTTATCATTAAAAAGGTAAAATAATACTGATATCAAGGATTACTGAGACAGCTACATGGCAGCCATTGGAAATGGTTTGTAACTGCTTGGCACTTATTAAATGCTCAGTACACAGAAGCAGACATAATATTGCGGAAAGTTGTTTCTTGCTCTTCAGATACCTAACATTGGTTACTTGTACTTCTTGCCACCCTGCATGGGATGAAAACACTTGAATTTTCTTGGTCTATAAATAGTCCTATCTGTTCCTAGCACTGAGCCTTGAGGTTCTGCAAGCAAGCAGAGAGAGAGGAAGAGCAGGTGGCTGTTCTTATTGTCACCATACTGGCTCTCCCTCTGAGTGTGACCTCTTAAAAAAGGACTTACAATATTTATAGGGATTCCTGCATTTTTGGAAGACCCAGAATTTCTTTAGAATCTAGATTTAGCAGCCATGTTTACATATCCAATCTGGCCATGCATCTTGCCAGTGTATACATGTAAATGTACATTATTTTTATAGGTCCTGCAGCGATGTCCCAGATAATGTATTGGTTTTTTTTAAAACAAGTTATAGTGGCTCTCTCCACCTCCCCAGTTTACTACTAAAGACTCTAAAATTGGGTTAGGAGAGAACCAATAAGGACTCTTAGCAGTGGCTTACCCCTAGTAGGCGCATACTGCCTGGACCGCATCTGAGGAGTTTGCCAGGAATCATCTGTGCTCTGATTGTGTGCAAGAGAGCCACAAAGCTGACATGGCTCCCAGAGAGCAGAGCAGTGTGTGCAGTGTCCACGGCATCCATAAGCTTGGATATGCCCACTGGCATCCAACAGGGGATAGCTGTGAAAACACCTCATTTCTGCTGTGTGTTCAGCCCCAGGCCAAGACAGCCTTAGAATCCATAGTGAAGGCCCCTGGGATTTCCCTGCATGGTTTTCACTGCATGTGGCCACCTATCCTATCTGAATCCATTGCCCTGAGGCACCCTGGATGGCAGAGCATGCTCCATTCTCCCAGGCTCTGAAATCAGGGAAATCTCTGCATGATGACAGATTCTTCAGCTTGAAATGTGGCATGATTCCCAGCAACAGTCTTGCTAGGAGAGGAAGGAGTCACTGGTTGACTGTGCAGAAAGGTGATGAGCCGTGTGGAGAGCAAACGAAAGCTCAAAGAATCTGGGAACTTTGAGTGCATCAGTATATTTTGGATATGCTGGGGCCTCTGTCAGCAGAGGTTACCCATCCTCGAATGAGATGCTCTTTGCTCTGCAGAGCACACAAGGGGAGAGTTGTCATTTCTCTGTTCTCCATAGAAAGGGAGGCACCTTACTGGCACATTGCTCTCCACCCCAACCCACCCCAGAATCTTTGCCACAGCCTCCTTCTGCTGTGTATCACATCTAAAGTGATCAAAGAAGCCCTGTGATACAAACATCCTATGCCATTGCCGGAGTATTGTCCTGATATTTTTTTGTTTGAAAATAGTCATTATCGCTATAGCTGTGTCTCTATCTATATCTGTAATCTTTTATCTTCATTCAAATGGTTACCCTTGCACAAAATTGAAGTGTAGTTGAATTTTTCTATAAGCACCCCATTAGATTTTTCCTTTCTAACCCTCCTTTCTTTCAACAGAGCCTCGGTACTCCATGTTATAGTGTATATATCCATATCCCAGGGGCAAGAGTTCATATTTGCAAGTGCTCCATTGGCTAAGCCTACAGCATCTCCTCACTCAGGAGAGTGTTATTCTCTCTTTCTATCAAGATGTCTTTTGCCTACCAAGCTCTGACTGAACAGAAGAGACAGCATTCCTTAATTCTCACTAAATAGCCAGGTCGATGAGTATGTTTAGAGCCATTTCAGAAATGGTTGAAAATTCTCTCCATGTAGTGATTATTTCAAAATGAAATTTAAGTCAAAAGCAAATACTCTCACAAAATAGAATCCAAATATATATTAATTTGGTACTTACCATGCTGAGGGATGATGGTGGGAACAGGACGGCAGTGAGTCATGCAACGGAACATTGATGAGCTCGTCTAGAACTACCTTGAATTAGGTGCTTGATTTTGAGTTAATTTTTGGTTGTGCACTTTCAGAAACCTTTTGTTATCTATAATATGACCTCATAGGGGACGTCTCCCATGGTGTAAGAGGCTGGCACTAAGGTGTAGGTTGCTGGCAAAGAGCTCTATGTGGGACCCAAAGCATCAGCATGACAATGGTGATAGACCAGTTAATTTCTTGTTGGAACAAAATATCTGACCAGAATCAGTTTAAGAAAGGAAAGGGTTTATTGTTGGCTTACAGTTTTGAAGAAAAGGAAAACATGGACGGAGCGGGAAAACTGGTGTCCCAACATGACATCAGCATGGAGGAAGGAGAAGAGAGGAAGAGAAAGAGGGAGAGGGAAAGAGAGAGAAAGAGAGAGAGAAAGAGAGAGAGAGAAAAGAAGGGGGTGAGAAGGGTTAGGAGGAGAAGGAGAGAAGGAAGGAGAAGAGAAAATGGGACTTGGCTATAGCACTTCAAGGTCCATTTCCAGTGACAGATTAACTTCAGCAACATTGTAAATCTTAAAGGATCCACAGCCTTACAAAGGGCGCTACCAACTGGGAATTAAGTACTCAAGCACATGAGTCTATGGGGGCATTTCACATTCATCCAACACACCATGAATTTCAGTAGAAGTTAAGTGGCATAGAGGACCTTGTCAAGCTTGATAGGAAAGCCCTTTGTCTCTGCTGCTCTATCGCCTGTGTTGCAGTTGGGCTGTCTCTGGCCTCTCCTGCATCTCATTTCATTTGTAGAGCCTGTCAGGGAGCTTGGTGCCTGAACTGATGGCTGTCACCTCCTGCCTCTTTGGATGGGTCAAGGAGGTCTGTAGAACCTGGAGATGTTCTGGCAGTGCTGTGAGCCTCTTGGGACAAAACATGATGAGCAGAATGTGGAAAATCACTCAAGGGTTGCTGAGAACTGCCTTCCTCTGTGTACCCATACTTCCTTTATTGCATGTCCTCACTGTCATTTCAATAAATGTGGACTTCAGGGTGAGCAGGTCACAGTCCACCCTAGTAGGGACAGAAACAGACCTCAGCATACAGACTTCTAATTCATCACCTGTGATTGTGGGGCCAGGGAGAGGGACAGTACTGTGGGGACAGTACGCTTTCTGCCTGTGAGCTGTACCCAGAGAGCAGAAGTAGAAGCAGGTATTTTCATGGTATGGGGACTCCATCATCCCCATCTAAAGCCAACTACTCCACCCAGGGATAAGGGGCCAATTCTGTTTCCTGGCCGGACCAACCTCTGAGGGGGGCTTGTCATGGGCAGTGTGGAGCCCTAGGGAAGTGTTCTTGCTTTCTTACATCCCTTTTAGCTGGATACAGGGTCCACTTCCACTTGTGTTACTTAGCTGCCTTTGGGGCAGGGGATAAGACACTGAATAGACTTTGTACACAGGGCATCGGGTGTCTTTCTTATGTTCATCTTTAGGAAAATGAAAACCCAGGCTTCTCCTGTTCAGGGCTTTGCAGCCCACGGGGGCATGTCTCCATCTGAAAGAAATAGAGTTTCAAGGCTAACCTGAACTCCAACAGCAGGGGTGCCTGTAATGAGATCACCACATCAGCTGGAAACCTCATACCTGTAAGAATTTCCTCTTCTCGCCTTCTAGAGCCTTCCTTCTATGAGGTGTGTTACAGGAAATTTGGACCCTAGAGAGGAGGAGAGTGCCACCTCCTTGTGTCTAGAGGATCAGTTCCCTGACTTCCCAGGTGTCTTGGGGCAAAGGTGAGCCAGAGTTTTGGAAGGAAGTAAGACTAACAACCCCAAATCCAGGACTGCCACTAGATCCTTTTTTGAGAGTGAATGCTTGCTGAGAATCCAATCAGCTCTCCCAAGCTTGCTCTTAGTACTTTAAATCAAGGCCTAGGAGTTCTTCTACGACACAGAAGTTCTGGGAAACTCTGCCAGCTGTGATCTTGGACACCATTTCTGAATGGCTTTTCCAGCCCCAATTAATGACCGTCCTCCGTGCTAGTCACATTAACTCTCACCAGGAGCTTTCCTGTCAGAGGGAGGAGATGGAGCAACCATTTAGCTTCCTACCAACTGTCAACTTTGTCTGTGTCTTGGCTGCACACACACAGGGCATTGATTTTACATGTCCCCCCTCAGCAAACCTGCTAATAAGATTCTTCTCCTTCCTCTCCTTCCCCTGCCCCATTCAACCTGGCCCAACTCCTGGTCAGACCTTGATTACATGTCTCACTGAGTCCATTGGGCTATTTATTAATGCACTAATTAGTATGTTCATTTAAAGGAGAGTGACACTGCTTAAAATATAAACATACAGAGGTGCAGGTTAATGGAAGTCTCTGTTTATTTAACATCGCTGGCTGGTGTGAGGAGGATTCATTTTGGATGTTAAAGGATACAGGGGTTTTTTCCCGGGCTTGAATCACGTTAGCTGACATTCACTAACACTCTTTGAAAGGTGACACCTCGAGTCATATTTCATTTTCCTTCTGTAGTCATAGATACCATGATTCGGAAACTAGGGGGAGGCAGACAGGGGGCAGGACTGGGTAGTCACAGTCCTGTACAGATGGCTCTGGTCATAGATGGGCTTACCCACCCCTGGGGTGACAACTGGGAAGGCAAGCTGGCTGCTCTGGATGCAGGGTTCTGGGCATTCTGTACGGAAATGCCTGCACATGGATGTGTTGCATTGTTTTTCTCTTACAGGCCTCTTCTGGTTTGGGTGGGTTGCTTACTGTTAATCAGAGCAGATTAACTCTATAATGTCCACCAGCTCTCAGTGGGTAAACACCTTGCAGTCCAGTATGCATGAGTACATGGGGACTTTGTTCCACACAGTTATTCAGGAGCCCAGGTCTTCTTCTAGCCCGTGGCTCCTCTGTCTCTAGGGCTTCACAGTTCTCTAGTTCTTCCATGCCTAGTCCAGAGAAAGAGGAAAGGGAATGTAGCAGCTCCTCCCCCATCCTCTGGGAACAAGCAAGCGCAGCCAGAGCTCCAAACCTCTTGGCATACTTTGAAGCTGGAATTCAGATCTGTCCCCCAAAACACCTTAGGGCTGGGCCACAGGATCCACCCCCAGTGACACTTCTTCCTGCCAGGCTCTGGAAATCTAAGTTACAAGGTTTAATAAAACACCCGAGTCTATGGGGGACATCCATTCAAATTACCACAGGTACTTAATATGTTAGGGGTCAACTGAGCTTTTATGAGAAGACCATTAAAATGCACAGTGATCTATCAACATTCATTGAGACAAAAACCAGCGTCTGCTCCTAGAAACACAGACCATGGGAATAACAGTGCTAGTAGCTAAGAATGTTTCAGCAAAGGTGCTACATCCATATCAAGGAGTGTCATATAACTACCCTAAATGAAATCACAGTTAAACCAATGACTTGGGGGCATTTCCATGAGGGATTGTAGGGGAAGAAAAATCATATGTAATATGACTGTGTTTGTGTGTTTCTGATTGTTAAAGTGTGGAGAGACCTATGAAAGAATGGAAGAAAGGCCAGGTACCATTCCACCCCCCTGTACTTTCTTCTTACAATGGAAGGAATGGAAGAAGGAAAGTGGGAGCCGAGAGGGGAAGGAGCCAAAATAAAAGAATGGATTTAGACATTTTTGGTGTTCTTGATCATGAAGCCTCCATGGAAGAGGTTGAAATGGGGTGTGTGTATGACCTAATTTGATGTATTTCTTAGATAAATCCTGGTGACATGGTAGCTGATGTGTGGGCAGATGACCTTGGAGTGAGGGTTACTTTGGTCACAGGGAAAAGGTTTAGGTGAGGGTGTGGATTTGAGGGAGTTGGTGGGAGGGAGCAAAGAGAAGTGGGCCTTGATGGGAATCAGAGAGTATGGCTGAGGTACACGGAGAAGCCAGCAAGTGACATGTTTCTATAGAGCAAGAAAAGGGGCAGGTGAGGAAAAAAAAAAAACAGTGCGTCTGCTTTTGACAAGCTGAGTTTTGGGATCTGGATGGATATGTGTCAGGTATGATTGTATGATCATCTTGGCCATCAGAGAGAGCAAGAGGAGAAAGAGAGAGAGAGAGAGAGAGAGAGAGAGAGAGAGAGAGAGAGAGAGAGAGAGAGAGAGAGAGAGAGAGAGATATTGAGGTCCAAACTAGAAATCAGATGAAGGGAAGTGGGCAGAGGTGTGTTTGGTGTATCCCCATGGGACAGGTGACTGAGAACCAAGCCAAAGTGGTTGTCAAAGCTATTGGCAGGTAGAGTGGCTGTGCTGCCCCTCCCTCAGTGATGCCATGGTCTCAGACAGAACCCTTCAGGGGAGCAGAGGTAACTGTGGATAGCAGACCTCCGTGCATGTGAGTCTAAAATAAATTCATCTGGGTTCCAATTCAGATTATGATGATTTTTCTAAACCAGTCATCTGCATTCAGATTTCCTTTCAATGTGTTCATTGTTGCCTCCTATAGCTCAAGATATGCTGATATATATCCATAGGTCTCTCATCTAATCTCTGACATACAACCATATGTTCTCTCTCATCCAATTCTGGGAAATCCTTTCCAGTGAGACCAGGACACAACTTTTAATAAAGCACAGTAAAGAGACCAAGAGAATAGCAGAGAGAGAGAGGGACATTGCCTTAGATCGCAGCTCTGCCAGCGTTTCTAGCATTCCCTCAACTGTGTACCTTATCCACCAGGGCCCAGAGGTCCAGTCATGGACGTCCTGCTCTCAGAGGAAGGGTGCTATGGGTGAGGGTTCTCTGAGCTCAAGTTGGAGACCCACATTCTGACCCTTACTTTCTTCCTGGGGAATGACCACTTCCTTGTGAAGAAGGTTCATTTTGGGGTTTGGGAGCAGGTATGACTTAACGCATGGAGCAGAATCAGGTCCCCACGGCTGCTCCATGCAGACTGAACTTGAATCTTGGGTTCAACCTCAGCTTTCCCTGCTTGTGACGCCACTTGCATGTTCCCTTTCTCGTTGGTCTTCTGGGACTCTACCTTATATATTCTTTTACAAAAATGAGCTGAGAGTTCTCAAATTATTTTAAGAAACAAGGAATTTCCCAGTTCGCACACTACTCTACAACCCACCCACCCCAAGAGAACATTAGAGTTGAAACTACAGCTTTACCCAAATATAATTTGCATAACTTCTAAGGACATCTCTTTGCAGTAAATATTTCCAGAATACCAGAATCAGTTGTAGGTCAAGCAAGGGTTCACCGCAGTGGCAAGGGGACCTGCCCTGCAGGGAATTTTCATCTATTTACTTTAAAAAATATTTCCAAGATTTGTGGTTCTGAATTTCACAACTCCTAGGTGGGGCCAAATGTGTCACGGTGTCTGGGGGTGGGCCTCCAGGATTTTAAAAACAGTCCCCAGGTGCTTTTCATGTGCAGCCAGGTTCACAGCCATTTCAGTGGCTGAACTAAGCAGTTCAGTCCTTCTGCCAAACAGACCAAAGCATTTTGTGTGTGTGTGTGTGGGGGGGATTAGGTTTCCTGGGGCTGAGATGTTCTTGGTTGGGGTGTAAATAGGGGCACATGGTTTTCATGCAAATCAGGAAAGAATGGATGGATGCTGTCGTAGATTCACTGGGATGAATCTCCAAACCAGGCACAATTTTGGGGAGGAAGGTATTTATTGAAGTAACAGATACAGGGGAAGTTAAGGAAAGGCTGGCCTCCCTTTCACAGATCTAAACAGAGATAGAGAGGCCCAGCACCTCCAGAAGCAAGCAAACACACTGTAACACTGTAACACTGTAACTCACAAATAGCAGAACTGCCAGACTTGGGTTCCAGCTGCTGTTTTGCATATGTATCCCTAGTATTTTGCCTCCAATTTGAAATACCTCAGGGCTAGACCCCAGGAGGCCAGGCCAAAGTGACACCTCCTCCAGCCAGAGAGCTGGAAACAATTCACAATTATAATAAACCTTTGATTCTTTTGGGGGACATCTATTCAAAACTACCACAGATGATTTGTTCCCCATGCCTGGCTTTGGAGGAAGCAGGACTGGGTATTATTGGGAAGTGTGGTCATGGAATTCTTGCCTGGCTAGATGAGAACATCTTCTCTGGGACACATGATGACAAGAGCAAACCTGTCATTCAGCTGCAGCTCTCTGGCTGATGTCACTGTTCTCTGTGTCCATGTCTGAGCTCCCTTCCTGGCCTGTTCCCACCAAACAAAACCTGCCAAATGTATATGAAGTGATGAGACATAAAATGATAACAAATAAACAAACAAACAAACAACCCCCCCACACTTGAAATTGCTCCAGGCTCACGTTCTTATCATAAAAATCCTCTCTGCCTCTGGCAATTAAATTCTACTTGGAATTAATTTTGCATTAGAATTTAACTTGATTAAAGGCAAGGGCTGGTTGCATCTCTGCTTCCTCCTATGACCCACTGGATTTGGGACGTGGCATTCCTCGAAACTCTTTTCCAAAGCCCAGCTTTGTGCGTCTCGTCTCTCTCCCCACTTGCGGCCCTGGAGTGAAGCCATGATTGAAAGGGCTCTGTGTTGCTGGGTGTTTTCTTCAGTTTCAGGTTTTGTTCGACAGCATTGGATCTGTTTGTGTTCAGACTCCCCGGGGGCTGTGCCTGCGTCAATGCAGTCATTCTGTCCCTAATTTGGTCATGGTGATCTTGGGCTCTGGTGCTGTGATTACAAAGACAGGTTCTCTCTACTTTCTTGTTCTCCC
>PVHP010030849.1:0-21394 GCA_004024765.1 Zapus hudsonius | reverse complement strand
AGCACCAGTAGGAATTCATAGCTGAGAGTCTTGAGATGTCTAAGAAATCAAATAAATTAGGACTTAATTGCGGTGTCATGTTCCAGTGAGCCAAAGGAAGTGGGAAGAGGGCTTACAATATTGTCTTGCAGGCACAAAGTAGCCATGACCTCACAGTGGCTGATGCTACCTACACAAAACCTGCATAATGGGGGGGGGGGGACATCAAATAGGAGACTAATCTGAAAGAGGTTCAGTGGTAGGAGAATTCAGGAGGGGAAAAAGGGAGGGAATGATGATCCTAGTATATTGTCTGAAAGTTGTCAATTAAGTTTTTTGAAACATAGAAATAGGGCTGGAGAGATGGCCGAATGGTTAAGGCTTGCAATGCCCAAGAACTCACTTGGCTCCCCAGTACCCATGTACAGCCATATGCACAAGGTGCTGCATGCATCTGGAGTTGGTTTGCAGAAGTAAGCGGGCCTGATGCACCCATATTCTCTTCTCTCTTCTCTCTCTCTCTCTCTCATAAATAAACAAAAATATTTTTAAAACACAAAAATAAAAATTAAGTGATTCAGCCTGGCATAGTGTTGCACACCTTTAGCCCCAACACTAGGTAGGCTGAGGTAAAGTATTGCCTCAAGTTCAAGGCCAGCCTGAGCTACACAGTGCATTCCAAGTCATCCTGGGCTCCAGTAAGACCCTGCTAAAATGAACAGACAGACAGACAGACAAACAGACAGAAAGAGACAGATAAGAAAAAGATAGATGATAGATAGATAGATAGATAGATAGATAGATAGATAGATAGATAGATAGATGATAGATTAGATAGATGACTCCAGGGGGCTGTATCAGGAGAGAAGCTTGGAGGCCGAGAGGAGGGACCTCCGTGGCAAGGTATTTAGCTCCACGGAAGGATCGCTGCGGGCTTCCAGTTTCCGAGTTAAATTTCGAGATTAGCCCGCCGCGGGGGTGGTGGGGGTGGTGAAGGGCTTCCACGAAACGGAGACCAGGACCAGGCGCAGCGCAGAGCCAGGGCGGGGCTGCTGGGCGGGGCCTGGGGCGGGGGCGTGGCCTGACTGGGCGGGGGCGGGGGCGTGGCCTGGGCTGGCCGGCCCCAGGCGTTCCCCTCGGCCCCGCCCCCAGAGCTTTGACAGCACTCCCCGCCGCCACCAACGAGTGGGAGGAACAGGAAGGGGAGGCGCTGCTCTGTGGCTGGCTGCTGAGCCATCAGCCGACCGCAGCAGAGGATCATCGGGTGTCCCCAGCGCTACCCGGGGGCCTCGGGGCCAGCCAGGGCCTCGGCCTGCTGAGTCCTGTCTAGGAAGCCCGGCAATGACCCGCCACGGAGTGTCACCTGGCCAGGGTCACCCCAGGTCCCGCTGGGAGCGGAGAGTGGGGAGATCCTTGTCGGCACCCAGTCTGGGATTCCTTTGGATGGTACTGGGCCTGACGCTGGTGCTAGCTCTGTCTGACTCCAAGGTTGTCTGTGCGCCTGCCAGAGCTCACTTTCTTCCTGTCCAAGGTTATCCTGCCAAGTTCAATGGCATAATGCCCCAGCTCCAGAACGGGTGGTGGAACCTCACCTGCCCAGCCTGCAAAGTCATATTCTCTGTCATCAACTACGGTCTAAAGGTGAGCTCTTGGAGGGAGCTGCGGTGAAGTGCTGGGGGGGGCAGGGGACTGAGGTGCCCTGGTGTCTAATGCATCCCTGATGGGGAGGGTAGAAACTTCCCTTTGAGGACACTCATGTCTACATGTTAACACCACCCCCACTGTGACCTTCTTGTAAAGTAAGGAGTGTGAAGAAAGACCCTGCCTGAGAAAGCCAGCAGCCTAAGCCTCGGTCCTCCTGAGCTAAAGAGGAAGTTGTAAGCAAGCACCTTATCAGATGAGCCCCCTCTCCAGCCCCAATAGAGGAAGTGCTGGTGCCAACTGAGTCACAGGGCAATATGTAAGAGGTCTCTTTACCCAGGTGGTATTGAGTCCACCCCAGCCCCTGATTAGATATGAAGGTCCATGGGTGATGCCCAGGGTTGGTCTGTCTAACTTCTCATCACTGGTTCCTCCCACCACAGAAGGAGCCCAATGTGGCACGGGTGGGCTCTGTGGCCATTAAGCTGTGCAAGATGCTGAACATAGCACCACCCAACGTGTGCCAGTCAGCTGTCCGGCTCTTTGAGGATGACATGGTAGAGGTGTGGAGGCAATCTGTGCTGAACCCATCTGAAGCATGTGGCTTGCTCCTGGGCTCCACCTGTGGGCACTGGGACATCTTTTCATCTTGGAACATCTCTTTGCCAGCTGTGCCGAAGCCACCCCCAAAGCCACCAAAGCCACCAGCCCCAGGTGCTCCTGTCAGCCGTGTCCTCTTCCTGACTGACCTCCACTGGGATCATGGCTACATGGAGGGTACAAACCCTAACTGTGTGGACCCACTGTGCTGCCGCCGAGGCTCTGGCCAACCCCCCAGCTCTCAGCCAGGTGCTGGGTACTGGGGTGAGTACAGCAAGTGTGACCTGCCTCTAAGGACACTAGAGAGCCTATTGAGTGGACTGGGCCCAGCAGGCCCTTTTGAGATGGTATACTGGACAGGAGATATCCCTGCCCATGATGTCTGGCAACAGTCTCGTAAGGACCAGCTGCGGGCCCTGACCACCATCACAGACCTCATCAAGAAGTTCTTGGGGCCCATACCAGTATACCCTGCTGTGGGAAACCACGAGAGCACACCTGTCAATAGTTTCCCTCCCCCCTTTGTGAAGGGCAACTACTCCTCAAGCTGGCTTTATGAAGCCATGGCCAATGCATGGGAGCACTGGCTGCCTGCTGAAGCTCTTCAGACCCTCAGGTACTTGTGGTTCTTGGAAACCCAGGAAGGGAGGAGATAGTTGGAGTCGAGTGAAGGAAGGAGACAATCTGGGTGGTGGTCTGTCTACTCTGGCATGTGTACTCAGCACACTTCAAGGCCCTCCCCAACTTGACCCCACCTTCCCTTTCTCCCTTATCACCAGCGACCTTCTTTCAGAGCTATGCCTCAACCCAGGCTGTTCCTGTGCCTGTGCCTGTACAGGCTCTCTAGAATGAGCTCCCCTCTTCCTTAACACCCCCAACTTTCCCCAGCTTGCCTAGGCCCAGAGAATCAACCCGTAGAATGGCCTTTGCTTCCTGTCTGGCTCACTTTTATATCTGCCTTGAATTCCTCACTCAGCCTTTCTCTCTGAGCTTTCTTCCTTGTCAGACAGGCCCTATAATTAGTGCTGCTTGGTCTTCAGATAGAGTGGAGGTTGGAGGAGGGTTGACATCATGTATGCCTCTGCCTAGCACAGGACTGGACATGCAGGATTATGAAAGTGTGATGACCCCTCTTATTGTTTCAGAATTGGGGGGTTCTATGCCCTTTCCCCACGTCCTGGCCTCCGCCTCATCTCTCTCAATATGAACTTTTGCTCCCGTGAGAACTTCTGGCTCTTGATCAACTCCACAGATCCTGCTGGACAGCTCCAGTGGCTGGTGGGGGAGCTTCAGGCTGCTGAGGACAGAGGAGACAAAGTGAGGGATAGTGGTGGGAACCTGCTGGAGTTGGGGAAAGCTGGCTGCAGTGGAGCTGGAGAACTATGAATTTGGCTCCTGGCGCTCCCAAGTGTTCCCCCTCTGAAAACTTCATAGAATACCTCTCTCTGAGGCTGCTGGCTCCTCTGATGCACTGATAACCCTTACCTCTCCCCTCAGGTGCATATCATTGGTCACATTCCCCCAGGGCACTGCCTGAAGAGCTGGAGCTGGAATTATTATCGAATTGTAGCCAGGTAGGAGGAAGAAGGGGGGTTGGGAGATGCAGAATGTAAGGGTAGAAATTCCCACCAGCATTCCTCATCCCCACTGCCCCTTGGGGTGGAGGTGGGGCAGGGCTACCTTCTTAAGCTGTAAAGAAAGAGCATCCTAACTGCCCATCCCCACTTCCCTAGAATCTTCTGAATCCCATTCATGTCTCTGGTCAGGTATGAGAACATTCTGGCTGGTCAGTTTTTTGGCCACACTCACGTGGATGAGTTTGAGGTCTTCTACGATGAGGAGACTCTTAGCCGGCCACTGGCTGTGGCTTTCCTGGCACCCAGTGCCACCACCTATATCAACCTTAACCCTGGTGAGTGGGCAGAGGTGGCTGGAAGCCACTGTGGGCAAGCAAGAGGAAGGTGTATGGGCCTCCCCGGCGTTGGCTTTGCTCTATTCCCTCCAGCCTGTCCTCTTTCCTGGCAGGTTACCGCGTCTACCACATAGATGGAAACTACTCGGGAAGCTCTCATGTGGTCCTGGACCATGAGACCTACATCCTGAACCTGACCCAGGCCAATGCCCCAGGAGCCGCACCACGATGGCAGCGCCTCTACAGGGCTCGAGAAACCTACGAGCTGCCAGATGCGCTGCCCGCCTCCTGGCACAACCTGGTCTACCGCATGCGGGACGACGAGCGGCTCTTCCAGACCTTCTGGTTTCTCTACCACAAAGGCCACCCGCCCTCGGAGCCCTGCGGCTCGCCCTGCCGCCTGGCTACCCTGTGCGCGCAGCTCTCCGCCCGCGCCGACAGCCCGGCTCTGTGCCGCCACCTGGTGCCCAGCGAGAGGCTCCGGGCGGTCCGGACGGCGTGGGCGCGGCCCCTGCTCTGCTAGCGCCCAGCCCGACAAGAACTCCGGGGAGAGCCTGAGTCGGCGGGGGAACAGGCGCTTCTCTGGAGCCGGTTTGGCTGGATTTAGGAGGGTTTGGCTGCGCCACCAGTGCCCCGCATCTGGACTCCCCGGGGCTGTGGCCTCAAAACCCCGGACAGCCAGACAGGAGCTGTCGCCCCAGGCCTGTGTTCTGCCGGGAACTCTATCGCTGCTACCGGATCCTGCCAGGGTGATAAAATAAAGACTTGGACTCCAGAGCCTTCCGGGCCTGCCCCAGTTTCTTCCTTCGAAGCAGGCAGGGGTAAAAGGAGCTGGACAGCATGATCCTGGGGGCTGATGGCTGCAGTGGTGTGGTACAGGACGGGAAGGCACATAGCAGCGCAGACAAACTTTATTAGTGATATCAGTACAGCGGAGGAGCCTCCAGAGCCAGGGAGAGGGGACCCATGCCTGGACCGGTCCCCTCTTCTGCCCTGCCGGCAGTATGAGGCTGGGGCCTGGCTCCACCTCACACGTGCAGGAGGCAGGACAGAAAGCCCTGAGCTGGCCTCTCTTCCTGTCCCTCTTGTGTTATCACTTTCAGGGACCCTGGCCACTGAGGAGGGACAGCCAGGGGCACCTGAGTCCCTCCCTGCCCCAAACCCTTGAGTTCCCTGGTGCCCAACATAAGCAGGTGGAGGGAGGACAGGGGTTCTTCATGGGGTCTGGGCCCCAAGACGTTTGGGCTTGAGGGAGCCCCACAGCGACTGAACGCCCTTGCGGACAGTCCACCCCACGCGCCTGGCCACAGACTCCGCAGGAGGTGCTGGGAGGCAGGAGGTGGAGGTCTGGGAGCGGGCATCTAGACACTTCTGGTAGCGGAGCTGCAGAGAGGCAAGGGGACAGTCACTCTCGGCCTGCCCCTCTAAGATCATGCGACCACCCCGCTACCTACTCACCATGCAGGCGGCCTGCACCGCCTCCGAGAGGCTAGCAGCATTGGGCTCACACCAGAACATATGGCAGCAGAAGGAGGCTGGGCCGGCAGCCATGATGAATGCGAACGTGTGGACGTCTCTGCCCACAGCCAGGAAGGAGAGGAAGCGCACCCGACACTCCCCGAGCACTGCCTCTGTCTGAAGGGAAAGAGCTTAGTTAAAGAATACCCCCCAAAAAAACACACACTTTCACTGAGGCACATATATATGTCACAGGTAGCTTTTCCCCTCACCCCAGAATCCCCTCCATGCCAAGACATAGCCACGCCTACTCCCCCAGCTCCTCACCTGCTGGTGCAAGATGGTGAGGGTAGCAGGGGCCACACTGACATGGCTTGGGGTCCATTGCTCTCGGCTACTGGAGGACAGGACTGACTCCAGGGCCCCATTAATCACATCAACCCCTGAAAGATAAGGCCAGGAACATGCACCCTGAAGGTAGGGAGAATACTCCAGCTCTGCAGAGTCCAGCCCAAGCCTGGCTCTATCCTCATTCCACGGGTCTGGGGCCTGAGATCGCAGCTGTCCTGGGAGCCCATTCATGGCGCTCTCCTCAGCTTCAGTTATTCCACACTTGCCTGTTTTTTCCTATCTTGAAACCCAGGCTTCATTTTCTTAACTGATTCTGTCTCTTTGGCCTCCTAAATGGACTGACCCCTTCCCCAAAGTTCTGACTCTCTCTCGCTCTCAAATTCTATCTTCCTTTTTAGACAGGGTCTCATGTAGCCTGGCTGGCCCCAAATTCTGATTCTTCCACCATCACTTTCCTTCCTGACTCGGGGGTTACAGGTGTGCACCACCACATTGATTCAATACCACCTGAGTTGCATCCCCACCCCTGACCTGACCTCCCTATCGCTTGCTCTCCACTTGGACACACAGCAAAGCTTTACTCTAAACAGTGGCTATCAATCAGCCATACCAGTCCTCTCCCCCGACACAAACATTTTTTAAAGATTTTTTTGTAACAGGCTGTCATGTAGCCCAGGCCAGCTTTGTACTTACTCGACATATAGCCAAGAATGACCAGAACCGGATCCTGCCTACCACTACACAAGCGCTGGAATTACAGGAGCGTGCCATCATAACCAGCTACCCTTTTGTTTTTAGGATTCCCATTTGATGAGTTTATTGTGCCACATTTTTCAAGAATTACAAAGGACTAGCTGGGCTCGCTCTAGTCCAGGCTGAGCTGGAACTCACTCTGTAGTCCTAGGCTGGCCTCAAGCTCATGGCAATCCTCCTATCTCTGCCTCCTAAATGCTGGGACTAAAAACCAACTATGGGAGGGATTATCTGGAAGATGTTAACTCAGGTGGTAAGACCTGCTTTAACTGTGGGTGGCCTCCACTGGCTGGTGTCCTGGACTAGAGCTAGCTGAGCAGCAGCATTCATCTCTCCCTGCTTCTGCACCAGGGCGGAATGTGACCAGCCGCCTTGAGCTACAGTCATGCCTTCCCACCATAATGGACTGTAAACTGAAATAAATCTTTCTACCCTTAAACTGATTTTACTTGGGTATTTTGCCTCAGCAACAAGAAAAAAAACCAATACTCTCCTCCACTTCAAGTTGCTTTTAAACACTTCCTCCTACATCCCCTTTTTGCTTGAATGCAACAGATCCAACACAGGAGCACACAGCTTGGCAGAGGACAGGTTTTATTCCCGCTGAGTCACAAGCTGTGTGACATTCTGTGCCTCTGCACGGTATCAACACAAAAGGTGCAAGCCTCTGTGGTCCTTTTCCAGACTTTCAGTCCTGTTCAGTGTCTCTCAGCTACTGTACTTTGTGCACAGGAGATGAAGCAGAGGACAGATGTCTTATTTGAATGTATCCTCTCTGATGCATGCCCCAAATGTGGCACGTGCCTATAAACCAAACACTTGGGAGGCAAAGGCAGGAGATTCACTGCAAGTTCAAGGCCAAATTGGTGTGAACTAAAGTTCCCAGAAATGTGCTGCATCTGCTGCACCTACTTCCAACAAAGCTGAATGGACTGGTACAACTCCTGTGATCACAGAGAGCTGGAATGTTGCAATCAGAGTCAAATGACCTTGGACTACCCTTAGCCCCTTAATAGCCATTTATTGTCTAACATCCTGGTGACTATCAGTTGATCAGGTTCCACCTTTTTGGAATGTGCAGACCACAAGCTTCCATCAAACCAAGAGCTAAGAATGTCATCAGATAACATCTGAAGCCTATCTATGGTGGAGGTTTCCTGGCTTTGCTATAATCCACCTATCCGATGGTCAGCCAATGTATTTGCAAAGTCTTAAGACTTTCTTTTGTTCTGTACCTATAAAAACTTCAGGAAAGGGCTGGAGAGATGGCTCAGCGGGTAAGGCACTTGCGTCCAGTGCCTAAGGCCCCCGGTTCAATTCCCCAGGACCCACATATGCCAGCCTCACAAGGTGGTGGCCCTGGTGTGCTCTCTCTCTCTCTCTCTCTCTCTCTCTCTCTCTCTCTCTCTCTCTCTCTGCTTGAAAATGAATAAAGAAAATATAAAAAAAAAACCCTTCAGGAAATTGTTACACATTGGAGCATGGATTTTTGGGTGTTCCTGGGCCATGGTCAGTCATATTTGGCTCCAGAATAAACTATTTCTTATCCCTTTTGAGGTGAGAGTTGTGGCTTTTGAGTATACCATGGTCTGCACAGCAAGTGTTAGCTAGAGCTTATCTCAAACAAAAACAAAAATGTCTCCCCTGATCTTGGCCGGCTCATCTTATCCATAGAATCAAGGTCAAATTCCTCTTCCAAGCAAGTCTTCAAAAAACTGTCCTAGGGTCTTGGGAGATGGCTCAGCAGTGAAAAGTGCTTGCTTGCAAAGCCTGCTGGCTTGTGCTCTACTATCCAGTACCCACATAAAGCCAAATAATTGAAGTGACATATGTGTCTGTTGCTTGTTTGCAGTAGCAAGAGGCTCTGGCATACCCAAAGTCTCCCTCCCCACTCTATGTCTCTGTCAAATAAAATTAATTTTTAAAACACTGGCCTTATCTGAGTTGTCAAGCCTCATAATTTTACAGCTTCCTGAGCTTCAACTGATTTATATCCAGTAATTCAACATCTAATCTTGGCAAATGGCCAGCTAGGCAGGTGGGAAACACAGCAGGAGAGGACGACCAGGTAGGTCGCGGTGTGTGACTAAGAGCCAAGCCTGTATGAGTGCCCTGCGCTCTTGCCTAGAATCCCAGATCGTCATGCTCAGGTCTCACCTGGGAAGCCTTCTCCAGGGTAAGGAAAGAACAGGTTTAAGACACATCTTACCATCATATCTTGTAGCTTCTGGAAACCATTTTTCTACACGGGACTGTGGCCATCTGGAATTGGTATTCATGTCCCCGAGTCCTAACCCAGGGCTTCTCTGCTACCCTTAAGGCAGAATGAGTCAACACACCAAACTGGTAAACCAAATAACACAGGAGGAAGACAATGCAGGCAAGAGTGAGCAGGCCAAGTCTGTCTGCAAAGGTCTCAAAAGCAAGTCAAAGTGTGATATTCGTGACATTTAGGCTGGGGCAACCAGAAACCTCAAAGTTCAGGATGTGAGGAACAACAAAGTCGACTTGCAAATATGCAGATGATCTTATGCAGGTGAAGCCTGGCATCAGAGTGGGGAGCACTGACAACAAAGTGGCAAAAGCAATGCCACACTGTGGTCTGGGAAAAGACTGTCAAACTGGGTAAGAACTCACCACTAGCCGCATACTGCCATCTTATCCTGCCTTGGGATTCCTCAGCCCACCCACATCAGCTGTTTCCCTCAAAAATACTAGGTAATTTATTAACTTATTTCTCTTACTGTCTATCTCTTCTTGCTAGCATGTTAGCTATTTGAAAACAGAAGTCCTTGTCAATGCTCTTCATTAATGTATGTTAAGACCTAGAACAGTGCTCAGCACAATTCATATATTCAATAATCATTTGAATTACTGATTCATTCAATGATTGAATGAATACTGTAGCATCAAGGAGGGGGACAGTGTGATAAAGGTGAGGGAGGTTTAAAAGGGAATATAGATATAGACGGACTTGAGCTTAGAAATTACTGGTCCAAAGACTCTAGTTTGACCAGGGCAGAGCTGATTGGATAGCCAAGGGTTGCAGACAGTTGATTTGACATTCTGACAATCTGTGAGATGAAAATGAGCAGACATGAAAGTGGGGCTAAGCTGGGCATGGTGGTGCACACCTTTAATCCCAGGCCTCGGGAGGCAGAGGTAGGAGGATTGCCATGAGTTCAAGGCCACACTGAGACTACATAGTGAATTCCAGGTCAGCCTGGGCTAGAGTGAGACCCTATCTTGGAAAACAAAAGAAAAAAAGTGGGACTAATAACTGGAAGAGTCAGCAAAGGTTTAAAAGTTGAGGGCTACACCAGAACAAGATTCTAAGACCCTATTGCTGAAGACCCCACATGCTTGGGATACAGGTCACTGGGAAATCAAGCTGGAGCTGAGCTGGGAACCTCTTCACTCTAACCAGCTGACAGAAGGCTGGAAAAAAACTATGGCTGCATGCAGCCCTATGGTACAGAGAAGTCATCAACGGTGGTGAACAGCAGTGGACCTTGTAAGCCTTAAGACTGGCCAGCCAGGCCAAACATGCCAATTGGGGCAATAGTGGCACATCTGTTATGGGGGAAACCAACTGCTCTCTAATTAGACTGGAGGCCCACTCCACGGAAGGAAATACATGCCTGGTACTAGTTGAAAACAGCATGTGGTGAGAGGTCATGAGCCCTAGAGGAGTGACACCTGCTGTTGTCTGACTAAATGCCCACCAAACTGCCTTATAAGCACTTTTCTTTAAGGGGTATACCTATATATTAATGCTACTTTTACTTTTGACCAGAGAAGCACACCCATTCTCTCTGTCTCTCTCTCTCTCTCTCTCTCTGCTTGCAAATAAATAAAAAAAATATTTTTAAAAAACCCACAATGGGGAGACATTCTTCACAGAGAGCTGCTGCGGTTTCCTGCTTCAACAGTGCTTGAACAGTACCTGGCGCTCGAACCCCCACCACAGGCGACTGCTCACAGTCAGAGCCCTTAGCCACCACCTCACAGCGTCCTCGATCACCCCAGAGCCTCCGCCACAGCTCCTGCACAGCCACCGCCATGACTACCACGTCCCCCTCGCAGGTGCACCGGAACTACCACCAGGACTCGGAGGCTGCCATCTACCACCAGATCAACCTGGAGCTGTACGCCTCCTACGTCTCATGTCTACTGCTTCAACCGTGATGATGTGGCTTTGAAGAACTTTGCCAAATACTTTCTTCACCAATGTCCTGAGGAGAGGGAACCTGCTGAGAAACTGATGAAGCTACAGAACCAATGAGGTGGCAGAACCTTCCTGCAGGATATCAAGAAACCAGACCGTAATGACTGGGAGAGCAGGCTGAATGCAATGGAGTGTGCATTACACTTGGAAAAACGTGTGGATCAATCACTCCTGGAACTGCATAAACTGGCCACTGACAAAAATGACCCCCACTTGTGTGACTTCCTTGAGACTCATTATCTGAATGAGCAGGTGAAATCCATCAAAGAATTGGGTGATCATGTAACTAACTTGCACAAGATGGGGGCCCCTGAATCCAGCATGGTAGAATACCTCTTTGACAAGCACACCCCGGGAGATAGTGATGAAAGCTAAACTGACTTCTCCCAAGCCATGGAGTGACTTCCATGATCACCAAGGCAGTGCATGCATGTGGGGCTACCTTTACCTTTTCTAAAAGTTGTACCAGAACATCTGCTTAAGTTCTTTAATTGATAGCATTCCTTCAAATAAAGAAATTTGGTGCCCCCCAAAAATAACCCCACAATGGGGCTGGAGAGATGGCTCAGTGGTTAAGGTGCTTACCTGCAAAACCTAATGACCAGTGGTTCTATTCCCCAGTGCCAAATAAAACCACATGCACAAAGGTGCATGCATCTGGAGTTTGTTTGCAGTGGCTAGGGCCCTTGCATGCCCATACTATCTCTGTCTGTCTGTCTGTCTGTCTGTCTGTCTGTCTGTCTGTCTCTATCTATCTATCTATCTATCTATCTATCTATCTATCTATCTATCTATCTATATATCTATCTATCTCTATCTCTCTGCTTACATATAAATATTTTTAACAACCAAAAAATAAAAAATTAAAGTTTAGGGCTAAAGTGATTGCTTAGTGGTTAAATGCACTTGCTTGTAAAGCCTGATGGCCTGGGTTCAATTCCCCCATATCTACATAAAGCCAGATGCACAACGTGATGTGGCACATGTATCTGGAGTTCATCTGCGATGACAAGAGGCCCTGGAACACCCATATTCATTCATTTGTTCATTCATTCATTCATTCACTCATTGAGGGCTAGGCAGGTGTGTTGGAACACACCTTTAAGCCCAGCACCATGTAGGAGGATCACCATGAGTTCAAGGCCAGCCTGGAGCTACAAAGTGAGTTCCAGGTTAGCTTGGGCTACAGTGAGAGTGAAACAGTGCTTCAAAAAAAAAGTTGACAGGGAGAGAGAGGAAGAAGGGAACTAAAGCAAAGGTAGGAGTCAGCCACACTGTCTGCTCCTCTCTGTTTTGGTTTCACTATATACTTCATGCTGGCTTCGAGCTCATAATCTTCCTGCATCTGCCTCCTAAGTGCAGGTATACCCCATGATACCTAACCGCTCCAAAAGCAGTCTCTTTTCTTCCTTCCACTCTCTCTTGCTCTCACTGTCCTGGGAAGTGACATCCTTCCCCACCCATACATTAAATGTTGAAGGACCATGGAGGTAGGCCACACCTCATTTCCCTTCTCAATTCAGGCTGCCTACATTCTGGCACCAATCTCTTCCACACCCATGACCTCTACAAATCATGATGTCCAAACTTTTATCTCAAGCCCAGACCTCTGCTCTCAACTCCAGAGTCTAGCTGACAACCTGTTTCCCCAAAGGTCACCTCAAACTTGGTATATCTAAACCTGAACTCACAAGCTCCCAGCCCCTTCCATGTTAGAGAACAGCATCACTACTCAGACAGAGCATTGAGTGCTCCTCAGTGACTCCTTGAGGTCATCCTTAAGGCCTGCCAGTGGTCACTCTACCACCAAAGCCTGTCACTCTTCAGTCTGCTTGTTTCCAAGATACTCTCATTACTGATGATGACTATTGCAAGCCCCACCTAACTGAGCACCCTACACCCACGTTCACATGCTTAACATCTTTCTTCACGGTACTAAGTGAGCTTTCAAAATTCAAATCTGCTGTACCAGGAGCACTCCAGAAAAATATTATGGCATGGACAAGTGGACCCCAAAGATCCATGTGTTCAAAGATTGGTCCTTAGCCCAAGGCACTGTGGGAAGCTGTGGAACCTTTAAGGTTGTGAAATAGCTGGTGGTCTTCAGCCCTTGAGGAGGACTCTTTCTCTCTCTCTCTCTCTCTCTCTCTCTCTCTCTCTCTCCCTCCCTCCCTCCCTCTCTCTGCTCCCTGGGTTCTGCTAGCTCATATATTTTGCATGCTGTACCCCATTGCACAGGTCTAAAAGCAATGAAGCCAACCTATCATGAACTGTACCTCTGAAATATAAACCAAAATAAACCATTTCTCCTTATAAATTAATGATCTGAGGTGTTTTCTATAGTAACAAAAATGGTTCCTTATGGCTCTTAGTGGAAAGACCAATACTTATGAAGTCATTCACACTCTGAACACCGTCAGCTTTCAGCCTGGCCTCACAGGGCTAGCCTGCTCTCGGTGCTTTTCAGGTAACAAAGCGCCGCCTCCTCAGGACCCTCACATTCAGTATTCATTCTTCATGAGTGATCTTTAATACATTCACTTCTCATTATTTTACTTCCAGTGACATTTTCACAGAAAAGCTTTTCTTTTTCTTTTTTGGGGGGTGGGATGGGGTGGGGTGAGGGATGGTGTTGCTATATGGCCTTGACTGGTCTGCACTCACTAAGTAGCTCAAAGTAGCCTCATACTCATATCAATCCTTCTGCCTCAGCCTCCCTAATACTAGGACTATAGGAGTGCACCACCATTACTGGCTTCCCAGGAAGGCTTTTCTGATCCCCAGGCCAAATGAAGTTCTTGCTACTTTCTTTCCATGAATGACCCAATTTACTACTATATGTTTATTCCTGTGGTTATTTGAGTCATTCATGATTTTTCTACTGTAACCATCTGCAAATGCCATGAAAGCAAGACTGGCCACTGTTTTCCCAATACCTAACACAGGACCAGGCACATGGTAGGCCTGTAAGGTATTTGTTAAATGTGTGAATAAATAAATGGCAGTTACTACAAAAGCATTATGTCTGTCCTCAGTTAATTTTATACACAAGTATTTTCATAATCCCAACTCATAGGATTATCAAGACTTCAATAGGGCTAGAGGTATAATGGTAGAGAGCTTGAGCTTTATCTCCAACATCACAGGAAGAACTTCTTTACAAGAGTAAAGCAAAGACACGCCGGTTAGGTTACTGCTTCCTTTTTGGAGGCTCACAACCCACACTTGGTGGCGTTGGGCTGAACCCAGTCCCAGGCTGACGTCTGGTATTTCCAGCTAATGAAAGGTGGGGGCAGAGCTCTAGGATAAGGTGGTGGTCCTTGAGTGAAGAGGACATACATACCTACAGGCTTAGCAACAGGTACATTCCCCAGGTAATAGACTTGAAACTTCTGTACCAGTTCATTCTTAGGTGCTGGGAATTCCACTGTGGGGCGAAGAGAAGGGTCAATTGTACTCCCAGTATGCAACAAGGGGCCATTCGCCCAGTCAAAATCCCACCTCCACTTTTTCCGCTGCTTCCCTTTAAAGAGGTTCCCCCCACTTATGTAACCCAAAGTATTCCCTCTCCATGGGTTTATTTTCCTATCATGTCTTTCCAGGAACTCTTGCTTCTTGGGTCACCTCAGCTTAACCAACAAAGCTGAGCTGGACCTAGGATACTCTGACACTGACCTTGGAAAGGGACATCCACGAGCTTAGAGTGGTCCAGGGAGAGTCCATTTACCAAGCAGCGAGCATTGCGCCGTTCAGCCATGATCTGAGGAAAGAATGGAGGGGTTGTAGGGGAAAGAAAGGCGCTCTGTTAGAGCTTCCATTACCCTGAAGCCCCCATTCCCACTCAGCCACACCACCCACACCCTTGGAAAGCAAAGGTGGCAGCTAGTCCAGGGAGTGGGGGCAGGGCGTGCCTTAGAGCAGATCTCATGCAGGCTGGTGGCGATGTTCTTGGCAGGTGCCTCACAGCGAAACACGTGGCACTTGAGCATCTGGGTCAGCTTATCCCGAGCTACGTAGGCAAAGTCCCTGTTGGGGGAGGGTCACCTCAGTGTCTCCTGGAACCATCAAGTGCTGAGCCTGAACACACTCCACCCACATCCTCCCTGCCCATAGCAGCTCCTCCAGGGTTTCTGCCCAGGGACAGTGTCCTGTAGGTGCTACCTTTGGGTTGGGGTGGGGGAGAGAGGTAGACAGGCAAACATGCTGAGGTAGGGGGTTATGGTCCAGCACAGCAGGTGGGAAAGGACCATGGCACAGTAAGGGAGCTTCGAGACATCTGGTCCAGGTGTGGGAGGGGGCACCATCAAAGCAGACAGGCATAATACCTCTCTCTGGGTCCGGCAGCACAAGAGAGGCAAAGAACAGAGTTAGGAAATAGGACTCTAGCTGTTGCAAGAGCGCCCCACTCCCAGAATCCTGGGCCCCTGCTCCCACCTTCCACTGTCCCGCCCGACGCCCCACACTCGAATGCTGACGATGGGCTGGGTGTGCAGCAGCGCCTCACTCTGGGGCTCCACCAGCTTCAGCGTCTCGTCCTCCAATTGCAGCAGCAGATCTTTTCCCTGCAAGTCCAGGAAAGCAGGCACTCAGTGATGCCCTGCATGGGAAGGTGGCTGATGTCTGGCATCTCCAGCTCAGGGGACATTTGCCACCCCTGGGGAGGAGATGGTCTTGTTTAGCTGTCAGACTACAGACACCCACCTGTAGACCTCTCCCTAATAAGGCTGCATGTCCTCCTCTCTCCCATGACTTTGTCATCCCCTTCACTGTGGGCAATCATCCCTTATGGTCCTAGCTTTGGGGTTCTTCATCCACCCCACAGACCTGCTACTTCAGCCAATACCAATTCCCCACCCCTGCCCTTTCCTGCACAAATCAGATCCCCATCTCATACCCCCTCACACTCCCACAGAGCCACCACCACACAGGCTCGGGCCCTCACCTCCCCCCAGCCCCCAGCCATGGGGTCGTGCAGATTGTTTTTGTGGTAGGAGAGCTGACGGATGCAATTGTTGACTGCCACACTGCTGCGTCCAGGGGCCAGCTCCTCCTCGGTCATTTCCACCCAGCCTAGGGAGCGCACGGCGAAACACTGCCAGACACAGAAGAGGGAGGGGAGGAGTAGAGGTCTGAACCTGGAGGCACTTTGAACACAGCACTCAGAGGAGCTCCTGACTCAGAACATGGAGGATTAAGGCATTCTGAATGAAGATGGAGTGCCTCAAGCAGGGAATGGTCAGAGAGGGAGATATCTCTCAGAGGATACTGCCTCTGAGCCAAGCCTGGAGGGTTCCTAGGAGGCCCTGAGTTAAATACTGAAGGTTGTTAAGACTAAAAGGTAAATACTACAGGCTGACTGAGTTAAATATTGAAGGTCCGCTAGTTCAGATACAGCTCTGTGCTGAGGCCAGGAAAAACCCTTCATCTGGGACATGGGAGCTTTACTGAGACCAGGGTCACCCCCAGAACTCAGTTTGAGGGGCTGCCCTGCATACAAGGGGCCTACAGAATGGGCGTTGGTCTTGAACAAACCTTGATCCCTGGGTCCGTGTTCCGCGGGGGCAGCTTCTCCTCCTCTTGGGGCAATGGCTCTGGGCTGAAGACAGATGGGAACACTTGACACAGCAACCCCATATGTGGAGGTGTCTCAAGACCCCTTCTGTGCAGATCCAGAGCACCCCTAGCCCACCGCATCTGGGGACTCACCTGAGACTCTGAGCTGGGAAGGGCAATGTTCCTTCCTCAGAGTCCTTCAGTCCCAGCTCCATTGGGGCCTCCTCGCTGGGTTCATCCTTAGAAAACAGATTGAGGGATCAGGCCCAAAACGACGTCCCATCTTCAGCTACTCCCACAGGGAAGCAGGTTCCCTTACCCACCTTCCAAAACTCTCCTTCCTCAAAGCCTTCTCCATGGGCAAAGCCAGTCCAGGTGAGCTGGGGGAGGAGCAGGAAGCGGTTGTTTCACTCCATTCCAGCAGCACATACCCTCTACCCTGGGCAAGACACATGCCACAAAGCCTCACCTGGGACTCCTCTTGGGGGCTGCTCCCCTGTGAGGGGGATGCCCGGCCTGGGGGCTCCCACTGGGTGGTTCCTGTCGGGATGTGCCAATAATAGGTCCCTGAGGTGTCCTGGACCCTCATCCATCCAGCCGGCAGGTCGGAATCCGTCTCGAAGGCGTTGGGGTTCCAGAAGGAATCTGCCAGGTGGGAGGCTTGTTGAGGGTTAGCCCACCCGATAAGCAGTCAGCAGATGCCTATGCCCACCCAGTCCCCTTTCCTCAGAGACCCCAAGAGAAAGGGGTGTGGGAAGGCTATAGGGCAGCATGGCTCCCACTTCCTCCTAGAACCTACAGTTGAGTCACCACAATGGAAGCCACTAGCCGGGAACATGGCTCAGGTCCCCTCCTGGGCCCTGCAGCTACCTACTGTGGCCACATGGAGGGAAGCAAGACAGCAGGGGGGGAAAAAGAAGGAAGGGAGAGAGGGGGAGGTTGAGTGACCCCAATTTACCTCCTCTTATACATCATATCCATATGTCAGGGTACACATTGTCATCTCCTGCACACATACATGTGCAGATAGACACACAATATATGCAGGCCTAACACACAACTGTGCAGCCATAAGTAGTTTGCAGCACACAGAAAATGCTGGCAGGTGTCACATACAAATGTATGTGGGGGGGATAATACACATACGAACACATTATGTACTTATGCAGAGTGTGGACACATATAGCTATATATGCCAGCCCTGCCACACAGGTATACAAATAACATACTACCACAATCCTCAACATATGTGTGGCTCCCACACTCAGACACAAAGCATTTATCAACCCTGCCACCTTTGTGCAAACACTATGCTCATACCCTGACCTCTGCACACACACACACACACACACACACACACACACACACACACACGAACCACACACCTGTGACACACACCTGTTCTCTGCTGGAACCACACCACTCCATCCCATCACCCAGCCCAAGCACCCTTCAATTCAGTTCTCCTGAGTAGCTCTAGCCCCCATCACCCCCAGCCCCCTCACCTGGACTGCTGTCCTGTAGGATGATGGCCAGGAAGAAGTCCTGGGAGAACATGGCGCTTATTCCCAGCCCCTCCTGCTTCCAACCCTCCTTCCTCACAGCCCCTCCAGCCCAGCCAGCTGGGCTCACAGCCTGGTGCTGGGCTGCAAAGAAAAGCTCATCCCGCCCCCTTCTCACCAGGGCAGAGCGTCTGCCAGGCAAGATCCTCCTCCGCCTAGAGCTCTCTAGGGAGGGGCCAAGACCACCATCTAGAGAACCTCTTTGGGGAGGAGATAGGTAAGGAAGAGGGGCTCATGAGACCCCAGCCCCTGCAGTTCTTCTTCCTTACCCTGGCTCCCCTCCCCCAGTCCTGAATCTCCATCCCATCCTCCAGCAGTCACATCAATGCCACAGCTAAACTCATTCTTAGGAGTACCAGGAGGCTCAGCCTCTAGGGAATAGCCCAGCCACCTGGGGCCCTGCGGAAAATCCAGCTCTCACCATAAACAGGGTGTGGCTTCAAAGCCCTCAGCATCCCTCTCCTACCTAGAACCTGCCCAACAGTTTGAACCCAAGGGTGGGCCTAGAGGGCCTGAGTCCCAGCCAGCTTGAGGCCAGGTTTGAGGCTTCCCAGCACCACCCCCCTCACCTGCCAGGGGCCCAGCTAGGCTGCAGCGTCTCCTCGGCAACCGCAGCACCGGATAGCTGGGAGTGCCCAGACTGCTGACGTGCTTCCCGTTACCAGGGAAACCAGGATTCCTGACTGGTCCAAAAGGCAGCACTGAGGGACAGGCAGTCTCTAGACCCAGGCTGCTGGGCAACCCGGGCTGGGAGTGGGCGTGGTTACACAAAGGTATATGCACACCTGAGTCATTCACACATGGTGCAGTAGCATCTTCTGCTTATAAATGAGGCAAACCCACAGACACAAACACCCAATGAAGAAGGGCTCTTCTCACCCATTCACTTTTTTTTTTTTTTTTTGGTCTTTTGTGGTAGGGTCTCTAGCCCAGGCTGACCTGGAATTCACTGTGCAGTCTCAGGGTGGCCTTGAACTCATGGTGATCCTCCTACCTCTGCCTCCCGAGTGCTGGGATTAAAGGTGTGCGCCACCATGCCCGGCTATCACCCATTCACTTTTTAGGCAGCCATCACTGCCTCTCCAGCCTCCACTATCTCCCACATCAGGTCCTAACACTCCCCTGAGGCTCATCACATGTCTGCTCTTCTCCAGGTCCTTCCCCCATTCTCCTCAGGACTCTCCCGCTAAAACCTTCCAGGAACACCAGCACACAGGGACCCTGCCCTCCACAGCCTGCTTCATGGGGGGCCAGCCACTTCTGGAATCTGGGGTCCAGTTCATTTCATGACTGAGTCACACATCCCAATCCATCTGCCATCCCTGTCATCCTGTCACTTCCTGCTTCAAAGAGCTTCATCCTTCCGATCTGTCCTGGAAGGGGCAGCTTCTCCCCCCTTGACCATCTGGGAAGCCCTTCTGGAGCTTGGCACATCGCCTGCCAAGCACAGCCCATTGGGACCTTTGCTTCCACATGCATGCCTTTAATCCAGAATGTCCACTTTCACTCACGCATCAGTTTCTACAGGTACTCACACAGGCACCCAAATGTTGGTCTGTCCCTTTCCCCTCTCCCTTCATTTATCCATAAATGACGTAGTGGCTAAGGCTGGTGTCCTAATTTTCTCAGGAATCTGGGATTCACTCAGTGTTCTCCCCTTCCCTCTGCCCTTCATTATTTCTATATAATGCAAAGAAGCAGCATTTCCTAACCTGCATCCCTTCAGAAGCCTCACGACTGGCTGCCTCTGCCACTCTGGGATACACACTATGGCTTGAATGGTTCTTAGGAGATGCCAAACTAATGGAGTTACTCTCCAGCTTACTACTTTTTAAATTTTTTTATTTAATTGCACATGCATGCACATGCATGGATGCTGGGGAATTGAACTCAGGCTGTTAGGCTTTGTAAGCTTTAACTGCTGAGCCATCTTCCCAGCCCCTCTAGTTTATTACTCTTAACTGCTTTCTGCCAGGGGTCTTGAGAGAGTGTGGGAGAGGCCTGGCTGCTCACTCCAGACTTGACCTGTTAAAACAGAGCACACTGTCCCAAGACAACCTTATCTCCCTTTACCAAGGACCTAGCTGTCACCCATTCTGCAATCTGCATTGGAAAAGCAACTTCTCCTACCTGATCCACTCTCCTCTCCCTCACCTGGGCAAGCAGGGTGTCTTCCTCTCTATCCTGCACCTGCTGATCATACTGATTATGACTCTTTCTGTCTCCCCACTACACTAAGTGTTAAGAGGGTAAGGATACCTTTCCCTTGTAGTATATATTCCTGGCATTTAGGACAAGGCCTGGCTCAAGAGTGAACTCAACACAGGTAGTAAAGTCCATTCATTCATTATTCATTCATTTAATTCACTCATTTATACATCCAATCAACAACTCTGTGGAGATCTTCCCTAAGATGGGAAGGAGAAAACAACTTTTGTTCTATCTTAGCCCACTTCTTCAGGAACTGACACCTCCCCTGTGGCCCTCACCTTCATCTACAGTAGCTCAGGCTGTTCCGGGGCTGGCCTCACACCTGAACCCTAAACACCCCTGTTACATACATTAGTCTCCTCTACCTCGCCAATGGCCTAGTTTTGATCACTGGCCATACCCAGCATATACTTCCCAGTTATTCAGCACTGCTACCCCTCCCACCCCAGAGCATCAGAAGTGCGGCCATCAATAACCTTCCCAGGAGCCACTAAACAACCAGGCACCTATTTGGTCAATAACTCACACTCCCTGGGATTGCAAGATAGTCACTTACAATCTGTAGAGTGGTGCAAGCCTTAGAGAGATTTTTGTATAGCCTTCATAGTGCTTAAAAAATAAAAAAGAATTAGTTACTAACATTTAGAACTAGGGATGGCTTACATCAATATCTAACTTCTAGTTTCTGCTGAAATGGCTCCAGTGAGAGTACATCTTTCCCCTCAACTCAAGCCAAAAAGTATCCAGCTAGAATAAAATACAGGCTATTTCCTTTAAATAGTGACAATGGCCATGAAAAGCCACTAACATCCCAAAAAGAGAGGCAAGTAGACTTTGCCTTTGGTAAAGTATCACCTAAGAGGTGTTCTTGCAAAAAAAAAGAAGAAGAAGAAGAAGAAGAAGAAGAAGAAGAAAGAAAAAGAAAAGAAAAGAAAAAGGCTGTTCCAAACTGAATCAAATCAAGGCTCTAGATATCTACTAATCCAGGGGGAGGGGGCTCAATGCCACCAGTCAAGCAAGGAAAACCCAGGACAGGCAACATGGTTATTTTCAGAGAAAAAGAATAGAAAGATGGGGGCTGGAGAGATGACTCAATGGTTAAAGATGCTTGCTTGCAAAGCCTAATGACCTGGGTTCAGTTTCCCA
>PVHP010030848.1:0-21412 GCA_004024765.1 Zapus hudsonius | reverse complement strand
AGAGAGAGAGAGAGAGAGAGAGAGAGAGAGAGAGAGAGAGAGAATGGATGTACCAAGATCTCTAGGCACTGCAAAAGAACTGTAGCCCTATGTGCCACTTTGTACATCCGGCCTTATGTGTGTACTAGGGAATAGAACCAGTGTTTTTAGGCTTTTCGGGAAAACACCTTAACTACTGACCCCTCTCTCCACCCCTTAATCTTCCTTCTTTATAAAGTACCTTGAAAAAAAAAAAAGTACCTTGACCTTGACTCTGGTATGTTGTTACAGTCACAGAAAATGAACCAACACAGATCTTCATCCAGGCTGGTTGTTTGCTATATGATCTGCAGTGTTGGACAGCAGCCCCTTGGTGATCACGAGGGAAATGGCCAGCATGTCCTGCTGCTTGGCTGGGGGCTCCATGGATTGGGTGTCAACCATGCATTAAAAAATGTTTAGCTGAAGCCAGGCGTGGTGGCGCACACCTTTAATCCCAGCACTTGGGAGGCAGAGGTAGGAGGATCGCCATGAGTTCGAGGCCACCCTGAGACTACATAGTGAATTCCAGGTCAGCCTGGGCTAGAGCGAGACCCTACCTCGAAAAACCAAAAAAAAAAAAAAAAGTTTAGCTGGACTTGGTGGTGCACGCCTTTAATCCCAGGAGGCACAGGTAGGAGGATCCCTGGGAGATTGAGGCCACCCTGAGACCACATAGTGAATTCCAGGTCAGCCTGGGCTAGAGACAAACCCTACCTCAGAAAACAAAAACAAGGTTACTTTATGCATGTGTGTGCGGGCACACCAGGGCCTCTCACTGCAGCAAACTAAAGCAATGCTTGGACCACTTGTTCTGCCTTCATTCATGAGCAGCTTGGAAATTGAACCCAGGTTGGCAGGCTTTGCAAGCGAGCACCTTTCCCAGCTTCGGCCTATGCTTTTGGACATTGTGACATTGTCACCTTCCGATGGATATGCCCCACCCTTCACTGAGAAGCACGTGTTGTAAGAGAAGAGAGGGGTTGCCAACAAGCCCTCCCCCGCTTCTCAGTGGCCTGGTGGTCGCCCGGCCTCATGTCGGAACCCTCTCAGCCCTTCAAGGATATTCTGTTTGCTTCCATTGCACCTGGGCCTCCACTTCCAGAAGCTGAGGCTCTGATGAGAGGGTCACAAAGAATGTCCACAGAGTGGCCAGCACGCAGGAGGTAGAGGCAGGAGTTCAAGGCCAGCCTGGGCTACATATTTCCCTGTCTTAAAACTAACAAATGGGGTGGGGTGCAAACCAAACAGCCTCACAATGGGGGTCACACTCATGTCACCACAGAGAACATCCTGTCCTGTGTCCTTCCTGCAGCCAGAGCCATTGTCCCTCACATCTCCACCTGCTCCTGTGCCTGACTCAGGCTCTGTCATTCTGTCGCTCTGCCCCCAAGTAATTAACAAACAACACTGGTGACCCATGGGGAAAACTGGTAACTCACATGTACACCTGTGGCAATATGTAGCTTTTTTTTTTTTTTTTTTTTTTGCATCAGGGTCTCTTGAAGCCGAGGCTGGCCTCACATTTGTTACGGAGCTGAGGATGGCTTTGCACTCTCGATCCTCCCGCCTCAGCCTCTGAGTGCTAGGGTGACAGGCGTGTGTGCCACCACGCCCAGCTGAGCTGCCTGGTTTCTGAGGAAAAGTGGCTTGTCCTTTCCCACAGTCCCCTGATGCGCCTGTCACCTCTCCAGGAGCTGGAGAAGCTGGGCCTCGGGGACAGCGTGGATCTGCATGTGTACGAGATCCCGGTAGAGTACGAGACGGTACAGAGGCTCATCCCTGCTCTGTGGGACAAGCACAGCCCGCAGGTGAGCGGGGGACAGCTGGGGACTCCGCACACTCGACCACACCCTGAATGTACTGATCTGGGTTCCTTTGGAGGCTTGATTTGGGTCCCCTAGGTGATCTGGAACACAGCTCGGAAAGAGTGAGGTGTGTGCACAAGCCCTGGGCTTCCCTGTAACAAGAATGGAAAAAAAGTGACTGTCAAGACATCTCAGGGGATGAGGAGATGACTCAGGGGGTAAAGCTTGTGCTACACACCATGAGAACCCTAGTTCAAATCCCAGAACCCACATGAATGCCCGGCCTGGTGGTGCACACCTGTCGTCCCAGCACTGGGCAGGTGGAGACAGGAGCCCTAGGACTTGCTGGCTAGGTGAGCGCCAGGTTCAGTGAGAGACCCTGTCTCAAAGAACACACTTGATATCGACCTGTGGCCTCCACGTGCACATCCATGTGCCCATGCCCATATACACAAAAATACATCCATGTGCAGAAACCCAAAATGTCAAGCCAGATGTGGTACTGCACCTGTCTTCCAGTGCCGGGAGGTAGAGGTAGGGGGATCAGAGTTTCTCTTTTCTGGGGATTGTTGTAGGTGTAACCCAGATTCAAATGTCACTGCTATGTAAACACTGAAGTAATTGTCATATATACATATATATATATATACATATATATCTGTTTTTGTTTGCAAGGACAAAGAGAAAGAGAAAGAATGGGTGTGCCAAGGCTTCTCACACTGCAAATGAATTTATGTACTGGCTTTACTTGGGTACTTGGGAATCAAACTCAGGCCATCAGGCTTTGCAAGCAAGCACCTTTAACCACTGAGCCATCTCCCCAGCCCCTGTCTTAGTCTCTCCTGGTCTGCAGGCTAGATTCCTGCAGGGGAGACCTTGCTTTTTGTATTTTATGATATATCATGAATTCATGCCATATAAAACTGCCTTGGGCATTTTGCCATCGACATAATAGTCCGTTGTTGATTTGAGCAGCCCCTCTGGGTGCACTTGACTGGTGAGCGCCTCTCTGCTGTGCCTTGTGTGGGAGCTGCTGCAGGGTATGCTCCCACAGCAAGAGGTCAGAAGCATGTTGAGCCTGTCTGTCTGCAGCTGGTGGTGCATGTCGGGGTGTCAGGCATGGCAACCACAGTCACGCTGGAGAAGTGTGGACACAACAGAGGCTACAAAGGCCTGGACAACTGTCGCTCCTGCCCGGGCTCGCAGTGCTGCGTGGAGGATGGGCCCGAGAGCATCGACTCCGTCATCGACATGGACGCCGTGTGCAAGAGAGTCACCACGCTCGGTCTGGATGTGTCGGTCACCATCTCCCAGGATGCCGGCAGGTGGGTGCTGGGGTTGGACTGACAAGCTTGAGAGGTTGGCTTTGGCCTTTGCCTCCCAGCCCAGGGTCATGAGTGTAGAGTCCACAGCCACAGGCCCAGAAGCCCAGAAACAGCTGCCTGAAGCACTCAGGGTCTCCTTAAGGTGGCTCCCTCAGCCACACCTGGGTGCCAGGCATGGATGCAAAGGAAACAGTTTTGTATATTTTGTACATTTTTCTTTCTTTTAAAAATATTTTTATTTGAAGCTGGGCGTGGTGGCGCACTCCTTTAATCTCAGCACTTGGGAGGCAGAGGCAGGAGGTTCGCTGTGAGTTCAAGGCCAGCCTGAGACTACATAGTGAATTCTAGATCAGTCTGTGCTACAGCAAGATCCTACCTTAAAAGACCAAATATACATACATGTATGTATATATATATGTAAATGCAAACCAAATATACATACATGTATATATACTTGTTTGCAAGCAGAGAGAGAGAGCTAATGCATGCAGATGGGTGTGCCTGAGCCTCCTGCTGCTGTAAATGACCTCCAGACGCATGCACCACTTTGTGCATCTGGCTTTATGTGTGTCCTGGGGAATTGAACCCAGGCCAGGGTGTTAGGCTTTACAAGCAAGCACCTTAACCGCTAAATCATCTCTCCAACCCTGTACTTTATTATTTTTCGAGGTAGGATCTCGCTCTAGTTCAGCTTGACCTAGAATTCACTATGTAGTTTCAGGGTGCCTCAAACTCACTGCGATCCTCCTTCTCCTCTGCCTCCCGAGTGCTGGGGTGACAGGAGGGAGCCACCATGATTTTGATTTTTCTTCTCCTCCTCCTCCCCTTCTTCCTAAGACAGGCTCTCACGTAGCCCAGGCTGGCCTCCAAAACTGAACAGGGATATTACTGAGTGACCTTGGCCTGCTGATCCTCCTGCTGCTGCCTCTCCCATGTTAGGGAAGGAGCTGTGCCCCACCACAGCTGGTCTTCTCCTCTCCCATGCCATCTGAGGAGCTGGCAGCAGGCAGGTTTGGTCCCCTTGTGGGTCTTGGAAGGGAGGCTGCGGGATGGAGGCACAGCACGTCCACTTTCTGGAGATCTTCTTTCTCAGCTTCCATGTATGGCCACGCGCTGAGGGTCTGTGGCAGTCCTGCGCATTGCTTTGGAGTGGGCCACTGTAACTGTGGTAACCCAGAGTTCAGTGAGTGGTAGTACAGTGCAGTGTTGTTTTTTTTTGTTTGTTTGTTAGTTTTGTTTTTGTTTTTTGTTTTTCCAGGTAGGGTCTTGCTCTAGTCCAGGCTGACCTGGAATTCACTATGTAGTCTCAGGGTGGCCTTGAACTCACCGCGATCCTCCTGCCTCTGCCTCCCAAGTGCTGGGATTAAAGGCGTGCGCCACCACACCCGGCAGTGTTATTGTTTTTGTTTTTTGTCAGTGAACATCCCTTGTGTGCCCTATCCAGGTGGTTCCTAAGGGATTTTTTGTTTTTAAAAGAACTTTTTGCCGGGCTAGCATGGTGGTGCATACCTGAGGTGGGAGGATCTCAAAACAAAACAAAAACACCTTTATTCGAGAGCTATATGGATAGAGAGAATAGATTTCAATCCACTTTGTGTGTCTGGCCTTACATGGTTACTGGGGAATGGAACCTGGGCTGGCAGAGCACCTTGGAGTGCATTTCATCATCATAGGCATGGAACCACGTCCCTGCCCCTCACTGGAGGGTCTGGCCCCTTTTGTCCTATTGTAGTATGAGCAGCAGGCATGACAGGTCTGCACCCATCTTCCAGATGGAGGTGGGTTTGGGAGTCTTCCCCGAGTCGGGATGACAGCTCTGTTGTTATGACAACATGGAAGTTGGGCTGGGGAGATGGCTCGATGGGGGAAAGTGCCCGCTGTGTGCCTGTGAGTACCTGAGTCCCCACCCCAGATTCCAGAAGTGTGCCACAGGACAGAAGGGAGGTGGAGACAGGATAGAATTTACTGGAAACTCATGAATGGAGCCACGAGGGAAACCGCCTCACAACGAGGTGAAAAGCAAGGCCCTCTGACCGCCATGCCCAGGCCTGCAAGCGTGTGCAGGTGCACGCACACCTGAGCATGGTTTCAGAGTTCAGTTCATGCATGGTGGGGGCTCGGTCCCTTTGTCGTGGGGAACAGAACTAAATAGAAGCCAGGCATGGTGGCATATGCCCTTCATCCCAGCAGAGACAGAAGGAAGGGTCAGGTGTTTAAGGGCAGCCTCAGCTACACCATGAGCTGGGGTCCAGCCTGGGCTACATGATGAGACCCTGTTTCAAAATAAGAAATAACACCTTTGGTGGACACGGCTTGCCAGCCCCCAACAGAGCTGCTCACTGGACAGCAAGCTTCCTTGACCTGGGGCTGTGCCCTCACCTGCCCGGCTCTCTCCCGAGCAGGTACCTGTGTGACTTCACCTACTACACGTCGCTGTACCGCAGTCGTGGCCGCTCGGCCTTTGTCCACGTGCCCCCGCTGGGCAAACCTTACAACGCCCACCAGCTGGGCCGCGCACTGCGGGCCATCATCGAGGAGATGCTGGATGTCCTAGAGCAGTCCGAAGGGACCGTCCAGAAGACACGGTCCCCACCCATCCAGATGGCGGACCGATTTGCACACCAGCTGTAAGCAGGTGCACCGAGATCTTTTCTCAGTGTCCCTGGGTGTTTGGGGCATAGCCACCATGGCCAGGAGGCCAGGGGCAACGGATCTGCTGTGCCATCCTGGGCCACCCTCCCCTCCAATGCCCGCCCGGCTCTGGGTGAGGGATCACCGTGCTCACTGGCTCTTCGGACATGGGGATTGCTCAGAATCTTTAAAAAAGGTCAGGAAGAGACAGCTCTAATCTCTGTCCCCAAAGCCTGGGCAGTCCCGCACGGTCACCTACGGATGTGGTTGGCTTTTGTTTCATGTTCTCCTTCTCTCTCTTTCCCTCTTTCCCTCTTTTTATCCTCCTTTCCTTCCCCTATCCATCCTTTGTTTCTGTTTTTTCTGGCTTTTTTTTTGTTTTTGCTTTCGTTTGTTTTTCTACTTTGAGATACTCACTATGTAGCTCAAGCTGGCTGTGAACTTGATCTGACCCTCCTGCCTTATAGCCTCCCAGGTGCTAGAGTGACAGGCATGTGCCACCTCACCTGGTCCGCCTGTGACTTAGGAAAACAAAACAGAACCTCCAAGGGTTTTCCCTTCTTGGTGCGGGGACATCTTCTTTGTGTCCTTGAGAGGGACTTGAACATGCCAGGCTCAGCATGTCCATGTATGTTGGAGCTGAGGGGACATTATGAGGACATTTTTAGGATACACGGCCTTTCCTGGTGACTTAGCACTTCCCTGACAAGGACTAGGAGAGGCAGCCCTTAAGGAAGCTCACGGCCTCCAGGATGGGCCACGGGCCTGGCACCAGGCAGCCACTTTCTGTTTCCCCAGGTGATGAGAGTGAGCAGGCTGAGCCTCCCTCCTTTCCTCCCTTCTCCCTCAGACCCGCCTCTGCTGTCCTACCTGCTTCGTGGCTGTGTGGGGACCCAGAGGTGGATTCTGGTGAAGCATGTTGTTTTGAATCTTGGTTTCGGAAAAGTGAGCACAGGTGGGGGAATCCGGGTCCTCGCATGACAGCCCTTGGAATGGACTGTGGCCTGTACGTTAAAATGTCAGGGTTCTGCTGTCCCCTGCCCGTGCTGGAAGCGTCCCCTCCATGGTCTTGGGCACAGAGTTCTGGAGCTCCAGAAAGAAGAGTGTGAGGGCTGCCACATCTCAACCAGCTTCTGAGAGCAGAATGGAGGGGTGGCTTTGGGGTTGGAGAGTCCCCCAGAAGTCTGTGCTTTTTCGAAATAGGGTCCTGTTCTGGAGCTCAGGCCAGCCTCGGCCTCCTGAGTGCTGGGACGACAGGTGAGCCACCTCATCAAGGCAGTTAGTTGTTGTTTTGTTTGTTTTGTTTTTTTGGAGATAGGGTCTCACTCTAGTCCTGGCAGACCCAAAACTCACTCTGTAGTCCCAGGCTGGCCTTGAACTCCCAGTGATCTTTCTCCCTGTGCCTCCCGAGTGCTGGGATTAAAGGCATGTGACACCACACCCAGCTTTAGGCTTGTTTTCCATTTTTGAAATGGTCTCACTCTGTAGCCCAGGTTGGTCTTCCGCTGCTCACAGTCCTCCTGCCTTTGTCTTCTGAGTACTGGGGTGACAGGCATGTGCCACCATGCCAGGCTCCCCACATGGCTTGTTCAGACACATTCAGGGTGTCTTTCTGGGGTCCACCAAGGTCCAGCTGAAGCCCACCTCCCATCTTCCTTCACTGCCCCCTGTTTATAGCAGTCACTCAAGGTCACTCATTGTCCAGGGTGTGCACGCCGTCCACCTTTCCGCATTAGGTAGCCATTAAGCATCTGCCCCTCCCCCTCTAGCTTGTGACTTTCTCGGATTTTTCTTTCGTGGAACTCACGCTCCTTCGAGGAGTCTGCACCAGTCTTGAGCTATGATGGCCTTGTATGAGAAGGGAGGGCCAAGATAGAAGTCCCCTTCCTGCGGCAGAGGGAGGGGCCTTGGAGTGGGCGGGGCTTGAAATGGACTGAGCTTCCTCAATGCCAAGAGCATTGTGGGGCCAGGCTGGGAAGACAGGCTGAGGACAGGAGGAAGAAGGGGAGAAGAGAGGTCTGAGGAGGGTCTTGTGGTGGCTTGAGAAGGAAGTGGATGGGTGGGTGGAGGGAGATTACTTACAGGTGGCCCACACTGCTCACCACCGGGATGAAGCAGGGTCCCCAGGCCACTCAGGGGCAGGGCCAGGCAGCAGAGAAATGGGTGCCTTCTTTTCCCCCATAGAACCGTGAATCCAAGAACTTAGTATTCATGGTTACAGAGCAGAGGCCAGCACGCAAAGCTCTGTGGGTCTGTGTACACACAAGGAATAATGGGGAGTTCAAGAGCTACAGAAAATTCCAGATAATTTAACCAGCCTGCCTTCAGAGCCATGCCACAGCCATCAAGATAGTTCAGGTTTATAGTTCCAGAAATTGACCCATGCGTGTACAGGGCCTCGTGTAGCTCAGGCTGGCCTCCCTGCTGGGGTGACAGGTGTGCCCTGAGGGGCTGGAGGCAGATCTCTGGAAGTGACAATAGCTTCAGCAGAGAAGGGTATCCCTTGGTCCTGTTCTTTGCTGGCATGGAAACCTCTAGAAGAGAAAAGCCGTAATCCAGGGCCAGGGAAGGCTGGCAAAGCAGGTTCAAGATGCCTTTGTGTCTGACAAGTGTGGGCTGGAAGCCAGGCCAGCTGGTGTAAGCACGGGTCGCCTGTGTCCCCGGTACCCACCATGACCTCACATCAGCCCCTTCACCCTCTGTCTAGACTGTTCACCTTTGACCTCTCCGCCCCTTGCAATGTCTGAGCCAGGAAGTCCCCTCAGGGATGCAGGGACAAAGCCCCATTCTTCTCTGTGGTCCCAGCACCTAGAGAGGGGGCTGGGGGGCTGGGGAGACACACACCCAGATCTCCCATGCAGCCCCACTCTCAGCCTGCAGACTTGAGGGCTCAGAGAAAGAAAGGGCTTTGTTTTTCTGTCTTGTAAATGTAAAAGCCCCCTTTCCAAGCCCCAGAGCCCCTCAGAAAGCCCCTGCGGCCCAGGGGAGAAGCATTTCACTTTCTTTTTTTCAGTAGCTGGAATTGAACCAGATACTGTACCTCAAGGGTGCTGTGTCTCCAGCCTGCAAACATCTTTGGTTTATTGCACACTGGCTATGAGGGGCAGGAGTGAGTTACCCACCCAGCATTCCCATGGGAAAGCTACATCTCCTATGGAGGCTGAGCACACCTGCCCAGGGAGACGAAGGCAAGAGGATCAGGAGTTCATGGTCATCCTCAGCTACAAGGGGAATTCAAGGCCAGCCTCAAAAAAAGGAAGGGGAGATTGGAGAGATGGGTCATTGCCAAAAAAAGCACTTGTTTGCAAAGCCTGACAGCCTGGGTTCGATTCCCCAGCACCCATGTAAAGCCAGGTGCACAAAGTGACACGTGCATCTGGAGTTCGTTTGCAGAGGTAAGAGGCCCTAGTGCACCCATTCTCTCTCCCTCTCTCTCCTCTCTCTCAAATATTTTTAAGAAAAAGCAGAGAGAGGCTGGGGAGAGGGCTCAGTGGTTAAAGGTGTTTGCCTGCACAGCCTATCCATCTGGGTTCCAGTTTCCTAGCCAACCTCGTAAAGCAGACCACCAAAAGTAGTGCCTGTACCTGGCATTTCAACACTTGCCACTCCTCCCCATACTTGCAAGTAAATTTTTAAAATATATTTTAAAAAAACAGAATGCAACACTAAGCTTGATGGCTTGTGCCTGTTAACCCAGCACTTGCGTGGAAAGCTGAGGCAGACTTGAGCCCAAGGCAGCCTAGGGTTCAGAGACCTTGTCTCAGAAGCACTCGGGAGGCAGAGGTAGGAGGATCGTTGTGAGTTCGAGGCTAGCCTGAGACTACAGAGTGGATTCCAGGTCAGCCTGGGCTAGAGCGAAGACCCTATCTGGAAAAAAAATTCAAAAGAAGGCTGGAGAGATGGCTTAGTGGTTAAGGCCTTTGCCTGCAAGGCAGAAGGACCCAAATTCGATTCCCCACTGCCCACATAAAGCCAGATGCACAAGGTGGCAGGCGCATGCATCTGGAGTTCATTTGCTTTGGTTGGAGGCCCTGGTATGCCCATTCTCTCTCTCTCTCTCTGTGTCTCTCTCTGTGTCTCTCTCTCTGTTTCTGTCTTTCTTTCTCCCTCTTCCTCCCCCTCAAATATTTTAAAATTTATTTATAAAAAAAATTTTAAAGAGACCTTGTGCCAGGCATGGTGACATACATCTTTAGTCCCAGCACTCAGGAGGCAGAGGTAGGAGGATCACCACGAGTTCCAGGTCAGCCTGGGCTAGAGCAAGACCCTATCTCGAAAAACCAAAAAAGAAAAGAGAGAGAGAAAGACCTTGTGTAGCCCCCTCCCTGCATTCTCCTCCCTCCACCAAGTCTGGCCCTCCTCAGTTGCTCAGACTCACCATGTCCAGGCCCGTGCGTGCAAGGAGAGGACAAAGGTGTCACCATTACCACACTAGGGGCTGCTTCCAGAAGCTCCGTGTCCTGGTCTTGTCTGGAGAAGTCCCACAGAGCTGGGTTGTTTGGATTTTTTGTTTGGTTTTGGGGGGCTTGTTACTGTTCCTTCTCGCCCTCCTTTTTGGGGGGAGACAGACTTCTGTCATGTTTCCAGGCTGTCCGGACTCTCAGCAGTCCTCCGAGTGCAAGGACTACAGGCCTGCATTTCCACACACCACCAGCCTGGGCCTCATGCACGCACCTGCGAGGGACACTGAGCCCAGCCTGGAGCTGGGGTGTCCCTGCCCCGGAGGTTACAGTGGGGTCACTTTCTGCCTGCCTAGGGGGGGAACCTGCTTAGTTGCCAGGACCCCCTCCCCAACATCTCAGGTTTTCCATCTAAGACAAGCCTTCCTGCTGAAGGTGACTGTCCTGTCCCCTTCGGAGGCCCCTCCAGTTCCAGTGCCTTCTCTGACCCTCCAGAGATCCTGCCAAGTGCCTCCCTAGGGGGGATGGAGGGGTTCCCCGGACGGGCTCTGGGAGGCTGCCAACTTTTTACCCCAGAGAGTAAATAAAACTGTTGAAATGTGTCATTTCCTGTGTGTCCTTGTGCAGCTGATGACATCATGGGAGTGGGGGGGTGGCAGGAGGCTCAGGAGTGCTGGAGATGGAATCCTTTCTTGTGTGTGTGCTCGGCGCCCCACTCAGCAGCACCCCAAATCCACATGCTGGTCAAACTGATCTGGCAGGTCCTGGGGGGGGTCTTTGGAGAAGCTGGGTGTTACCCTGAAAATCGAGAATTCTCAAGGAAGGATCTGGGTCTTATCTCCCCCCTCATAGGTCAGGGCGCATTTGTGACCCATCAAGTTCCATGAGCTTTGACAGCCCCTCACCTCGGTGCCAGGGGCCTTGGTTGTTCAATCCATTTTGTCCTCCTAAATAACCACTCTGCTGAAAGGAGGTGAGAATGTAAGTCATTGTGGCCAGGTGGGTGTGGCTGTCACCTGGTGTCCCCATAATCGCATGTAGGCTGAATGCTTGGTCCCCAGCTGATGGCAGTTTGGGAATTAGAGCCTCCTAGAGGCAGTGTGTTGTCGGGGGTGGGCGTCTAGGGGTTCTAGCCAGCTTCCTTTGCCAGTGTTGGGCACACTCTCCTGCTGCTGTTGTCCACCTGCTGCTGACCAGGAGGTGATGTCCAGCCTCTGCTCACGCCACGTCCTCCTTCATGGAGCGTCCCCTCGAGTCTGCAAACCAGCGTGAACCCTTTCCTCCACAAGCTGCTTTGCATCAGGTTCTTTGTGCAGCAAGGAGCTGACTGCAGCGCCGGGAACGCAGGTTCCATCTGGACAGCCTTCCTGCTGCTGAAGATGACCATGTGCTGTCTGTCCTCAGAGACCCCTCCAGCCCCAGTGCCCCCTCAGAACCCCCAGAAGGTCAAGTGTCACAAACCTCAGTCACAGCACATGAGAAAGTTGTAGACCGCCCCCTTAACGAAGTACAGAAGTGGGGACACCGGGTAGGTGGTTTGCAGGGAGGCCAGGACCCTGGCTACGGGGTCAGAAGGGAACTGGGGTGGTCTCAGCTTCATGACTGGAGCTTAGGCTTCCCCAAGCCAATGGCTCTCAACTCTCCGAGCCGATAGCTGTCACGTTTTTGTCTATGATTGGCAAAGAACTGAAAAACGCAGACACAGAGGGGTAAATTATGAAAGATTTTTAAAAATATTTTCATCGATAAGCAGAGAGCGAGAGAATGGGCATGTCAAGTCCTCTTTCTTGCTGCTATAAATGAACTCCAGATGTAGTGCTCTGAACATCTGGCTGAGTTCAAGGTGAGCCTGGGAAACTGCTGCTAACCACTGAGCATTCTCCCAGGAAAAAGCATTTATATTTTAAGAGAAAGTAGAGATCCGGAGAGAAGCTCTCGAGCCTAGGGGATTCCCTTTGGGTTAGGAAGAGTCACAAGAGGGCAAGTCCTGGGAAATCCACTTGACAGCTAAGACAAGGTCATTTTGTAGATGAGACATTAAAATCTGGTGTGGTGGCCCACATTTTTAATCCCAGCACTTGGGATGCTGAGGTAGAGGGATCGCCATGAATGCTTAGAAAGCCCCCCTCTCTTTTTGATTATTTTCTTTATTTGAGAGAAAGAGGCAGATAGAGAATAGGTACGTCAGGGCCTCCAGCCACTGCAAACAAACTCCAGATACCTTGTGCATCTGGCTTTACGTGGGTGCTGGGGAATCAAACTTGGGTCCTTTTGTTTTACAGGCCTTAACTGTTAAGCCATCTCTCCAGACGTTTTTGTTTTGTTGTTGTTGTTGTATGAGAGCTAACCATCAGAGAGGGAGATGGAAATATCTTTTTAAACGTCTTCGGTCAAAGCTTTATATTCTTCTATTGAGTTTATATACTTTGCCCTTGAAAGCTAGAGAACCCCTTTCAGGCATAGTGCAAGTCCAGATTTAAAGACCTGTCAGGCTCATGACAGGCAGGAAAGGTTAGAAAAAGCAGCCTTTTTTTTTTTTAAATTTTGAGTCCACAATATACTGCTTTGAGAGCAGCTCCCCCACGGTGTTTTCCATGGCTCTCCTGAGGGTAAGAGAGTGGTTAGAATATCTGGGGAATCAGCCCTCATATGACATTCGCCCCCCCCCCAGAAAAGCCATGTGCTTTGAGAGGGAGAGAACAAAAATACCCAACACATGTTCGAAAGCAAAGGACAGAGATGGCTGTCGGCTGTGGCACCGTGAAGAGGGCTTGGTGGCCTCCTTGGGCCCAGGCAAGGTGGGTGGTCCTGCCTAATGTAACTGTTTGTGGGAATCATAGAAGGGTGTTCCCCCAGGAGGAGGAACTGGTCCCAGAGCAGAGCTGACGGAGGGTCAACATTGGAGGTCTCCACCTGAGCCCCCAAGGCCAGGTCCACTGGGCCGTTGTCAGGAAACCACGGATTACTCTCAGCTACTGTCCATCATCAAGAGCTGCTCTTCTGAGGCTTGAGTCCCTGAGGGTTCCGAGTGCTTAAGTGCCCTAACATCTTTCTGCTCTGTGGAAAATTAATTCCTCCGTGTTACCCTGACGGAATCATCCTGAGGACGGGAGGAAATTCCCAGTTACTTAGGTTCGGCTGTGAAGCTTCCCCTTTTTGGTGGTGGTGGTGGTGGTATTTTGTTTTGTTTGTTTGTTTGTTTGTTTCTCCAGGCGGGGTCTCACTCTCACCCCAACTGACCTGGAAGTCACTATGTAGTCTCAGGGTGGCCTCGAACTCATGGAGATCCTCCTGCCTCCACCTCCTGAGTGCTGGGGTTAAAGGTGTGCGCCACCACGTCCAGCCCCTTTGTTTTATTTTTCCTCTCTGTTTCCTCAGCATTAGTGTCTCAAAGTCCCTGTTTGGGTGCCATTTATCATGACTGTCTAGCGGTGCCTGAAAGGACATGAAATGAACACACAACACGTAAAATGTGATTTAAAGGAGGTTCAGGGGAATGCACTCAAGGGCTCCCTGAACTCACTGTCTCGCAGCTTTTATTCAGTTTCAGGCAGTCAGCACCGTGGAAGACAGATCACAAGTTTGCATTAGAACAGATCAGCTCAGGAACTGTTTGTTTAGGAAATCTTTAGAGAAGATGTGGGTCCCTGGTCTTCCAGGAGCTCCATCCAAGGATCATAATTTTCCATGTCCTCAGGCTTAGCTTCTGCAAATATTAACCCAGAAATCCATGGACAGCTTAGATCAGGTCATTTTATAAGACATCCAAGTCAGGCGTGGTGGTGGACGCCTTCAGTCCCAGCACTCAGGTTGCTGAGGTAGAAGAATCACCATGAGTTCCAGGCCAGCCTGGGCTAGAATAAGACTCTACCTCAATATATATATATAATCAATAAATAAAACTGGACATCCAATTAGGATGAGCCTTATTGCCAAGTTCAAAAGTATATGTAGGACCTTGATTAATTGTTGGGCCCAGGAGGAGAGCACAAACTCAGAAAAGGCCCACTGAGGGTGGAAACAAGCTCAGCACAAGAAGGGAGAATCAAGAAGCTTCTCTGTTACCATCTTGGATAAGACTGAGTTGTAGTCTTGACAGGGCAGGTCTGCATCCATGTTCCTTTGGGTCTGTGTTCCTAGCCAACCTGCAAGAGGAAACTCTTAACTGCTGTTAGGGAAATGGGGCAACGACCGCTCTAACTTCAAGCTGAGTAAGGCTACAGAGCACAGCAGTTCAGAGCTCCCCTGGAGGGGTCTAAAAGTCCATGGTGGAAAGGCTTCCCCCTCTTGTGAGCCAGTGTCTGCCTCACCACCAACTGTATAGGTCCATTTCTTTGGTCTGGTGCTTTGTTTGTTTGTTTGTGGGGTTTTTTTGAGGTAGGGTCTCACTCTAGCCCAGGCTGTCCTGGAATTCACTCTGTAGGCTCAGGCTGGCCTTGAACTCACAGCAATCCTCCTACCTCTGCCTCCCGAGTGCTGGGACTAAAGACGTGTGCCACCATGCCCAGATTTTTTTTTAATTATTGCTTTAAATTATTTATTTGCAAGCAGAGAAAGAGAGACAGAGAGAATGGCCTCATCTGGCCCTCCAGCCAATGCAAATGAACTCTAAATGCATGCACCACTTTCTGCATCTGGATTTACACGGGTACTGGGGAATTGAACTTGGGTTGTTAGGCTCTGCAGGGAAACGCCTTAACTGCTGAGTTATTTCTCCAGCCCTGGTCTGGGATGAACTTCCAAACGGACATAGTTTATAGGAAGAAGGGTTTATTTCAGCTTACAGATCCAAGGGGAAGGAATTTTCATCAATGGCAAAAGAAAACTGGCTTCCTTTCACAGATCCAAGCAGAAAGCCACCATCCAAACAGCCAGCGCCACACACACACACACACACACACACACACACACACACACACACACACGAGCACAAAACCAACCTGCAGCAGCCAGAGCTCACTCTTCGTACCTTAGGACGAGAAATGACACCTTTGGACTGGACCCAGGCATTTACCCTGCTGATACCTGCTCCAGCCAGGCAGCTGATGGCAAGTGGAATAAAATACCTGAGTCTATTGGGAGCATACATTCAAAGTACCACATTTACCATCAAGACAGTAGGAGGGGATCCTGTTGTGTTTGACGCAAGGAACCCTAAGCACGGCCAGGAGAGAAATATATCTATATTTCAGGTTAAATGGTGGCACACGCCTTTAATCCCAGCACTCGGGAGGCAGAGGTAGAAGGATCGCCATGAGTTCAAGGCTACCCTGAGACTACAGAGTGAATTCCAGGTCAGCCTGGACTAGAGACCCTACCTCGGAAAATAAAACAAACAAACAAACAAAAAGAAACAGGGGATCTTGTAAGCCTGGATTGTTGTTTATAATATTTTTTGGTTATACTTTCTTGCCGGGTGTTTAAGACCAAGTAGATAGCCAAAATTTCATTCTCTGTACTTTTGAAGGTCAGCTGTGGCTCTTCGGGGTGTTCAGGGCCTGGGACCTCTCAGTCATCTCCAGTACTGACCACATGGACCCCCCCCCCCACTGTGACCCTCCTCTTGCTCACTGTACATGGCTGAAGTCCAGTCCCTGACCCAGGTGATTTACCAGAGCTGCAGGACAAGTTCAAAGTACCTTGGTTTAAGGTCTGGGAAGATGGCTCAGTGGCCAAACAAATGCCCAATGAATGAAAATGTTTTAAAAATTAAAATTAAAAACTCAAGGGTCCCATTGTCTCCTGGGACTTGCTTGACGGGTGAGCTGGTTTTAGCCTTGGCTTGGGTTCCACAGAGGCAGCCTCAGGCACAACTGGTTTCTGTCTTTATCAAAATGCATGAAGTTAAAGAAAAAAAAAAGCTTAGTCATTCCAACATCTACTTGAAGTTGCCTGGTGACACTGTAAGCATATGTAAAATATAGAAATCATGTGCATCTTATCTTTAAAATCTAACAGTTCTATGGGCTGGAGAGATGGCTCAGCAGTTAAGGCACTTGCCTCCAGTGCCCAAGGCCCTGGGTTCAATTCCCCAGGACCCACATAAGCCAGACCCACAAGGTGGTGGCCCTGGTGCGCTCTCTCTCTCTCTCTCTCTCTCTCTCTCTCTCTCTCTCTCTCTCTCTCTGTGTGTGTATTTCTCTGCTTGAAAATGAATAAATAAAGTATTTTTTAAAAATCTAACAGTTCTAGGCCGGGTGGTGGCGCACACCTTTAATCCCAGCAGTAGGGAGGCAGAGGCAGGAGGATTACCATGAGTTCAAGGCCAGCCTAAGACTACACAGTGAATTCCAGGTCAGCCTGGGCTAGAGCCAAACCCTATCTAGAAAAACCAAAAAAATAAAAATAAAAATCTAACAGTTCTAAGTACAGGTAAGACATGTTAACAGCTATGGAAACACTTTTTTACCAACTGCACGTTTAGGAATGCATTCCAAGGATTTTCTGGTCGCCACGAGAGTATGACACCAGATGCAAAAGTAGCTGTTCAGTGTCCCCAAATAACCCAAAGTGATTTTAGCTTTAGGCACGCAACATTCCACTTCTCCACACTGTCCCGGTGGCGTCCTTTCTGCCAAGGTCAGGAACTCCACCGACCTTTGACACAAGTGTGGGTTTTTCAAACAATTCCTGTTCACAACTTGTCACGACTGTCTGATGCCCAGGTAGCCCCTCTACCCACCATGGCTGCCTGTCATGAGGGCCTGCCTGAGGCATCGTGTGTGAGATACACCACAGGAGGAAGGAAAGAGGTGACAGTGATGTGTCCCATTCTGATGACATGGATTAGGAGCAAGGTTGGGACTGGCCCACATAAACATGGCTGCCACCTTGCCTCCCCTCCTGTCTGACTCAGCCTCATCCAAGATGGCTGCAAGAACAACTCTGGTGTCTCCTTCCTGTTTCTTCAGGCTTAGCTCACCTGTGGGCTGGTCCTTTCCGAGCACACCTGAGCCTGGTGATGAGGCCATTCTAAGTGGATGCCTGGTTCACAGAATTGAACCTGAGCCACACCTTATGTGAGGGGGGTCTTTTCCATCTCCCACCCCCATGGGGAGGGAATAGTTCTTTGTCTTGGGTTTTCTTGCTTTCCTAAATCTCCCTGAAATGAATCTCATAATTCCTCATTTACCCTTCTCTGGTGTGCATTCTCAGTTCTTAGTTAACACGGAGAAGAACCCAGGACTTGAGAGCGGCTGGGGTGGGGGTTCTGATGGCATCTGGGGTCCTAGAGTTGTTCTTGCCCCAGCCTGGCCCCCCAGAGACTTCAGTCTTTCTGGTCACTTACAAAAGGCCGGGGACACAGCAAGGACCAGGCAGCCCCAGGCCACCCATACAGTACAGAGGTCCCACTATCCCGGGGACACAGGCTGCGTCTGGAGCCATATTTGTTCTCTTGCCTGGTGACTCTGAACCTCCTCATCTCAGGCTCCCAGGTCTCCTACACCCCCCATGGCTTCTCTGTGCCCCCAGGGGAAAGCTCTGCACTGTAGGACATCTGTTCCCCCATCTATGATAACCCCTGGCTGTCTCAGTTCCCCTCACCTTCCCCCACACCCTCCGACAAGGCCCATGGCTCACACCTCTCATCCCGGCAGCACCCGGGAGGCCCAAGCAGGAGGATTACCACATCCTGAGTCTAGCCTGGGTTACATAGTGAGCTTCAGGCCAGCTCAGGCTACACAGAGAGAGAGAACCTGTCTCAACCCAAATAAAACTCTGATAAACTCTGTTCCCTCTAAACCCCATGTTTGGGAGGTGACCATGAACCCTTACCCGAAAGTCACTGAGTTGGGGGGCGGGGGAGGCCTAGGCAACTTCTCCCCAGGAAATCTGGGTGCCTCAGACTTGCCCAGGCATGGACCCAGCTCATGGACTGCTGACTCCTGATGAGGGGAGAAGAGACAGGAGAAGGGGAAGAAAATGCAGAGGAAAGGGTCGAAACTTTCTAGACATTTTATCTTGTAGAGTTCCGTGTCTATTGGCGTTTTGAGAAGGGTCTCATTTAGCCCAGGCTGAACTCCAGATCCTCCCGCCTGCCGTCCTCAGGGCTGCTCCAATCTTTTGTTTAGACTGAGGAGAGCCCTGGTCAGCCAAGGTTTGGGACATGGAGTCATCCAGGCACAGGCTGTCTTGCTGTGAGCCTCAGTTTCCCCTAGTGACCCAAAGCCTCAGGCCTATTTGCTGTGCATCTGAGGTCAGCCAGGGTCTGGCATCCAGCAGGTGCTGCATAAATGCATACTGTTTGCCAGCAAGATGTCCTGGCCAAGCACGGGAACAGGGCTGGAGGAAGCTGAGGGTTCCGGTCAGGACCAGGCGGAGACCTCCTGTGGGTGCTCAGCTGACCTGCTTCCTGGCCCCCCAGAGCTAGGAACCCGCCCCCACAACCGGTCCAGGGGCTCAGCTGACCACTTCCGCTCCCACAGCCCCAGGCCTGCTGAGTCATGCTCAGCTGCCACCACCGGTCCCCTTGGATGCCGAGGGACAGGGCGGGATTGAGAAGCCAGCTGCTCGTGGACATCAGTTAATGCTCACGGACACTGAAAACGACGGACCCAAAGCAGACACCGGCCATGCGTGGAACTGAACTTGGGGGAATATTCAAGAACATCCGGGGGCCGCCAGAAGTCACTCCTGAGAAGGGAAGGAAGGGGCAGTTCAGTGGACAAATGTTCCTATTTCCTGAGCCGGCCAGCCGCAACACTGACCACACTTGACCAATACAGGGACCGGGAGATGGCTGGGCGGGAAGAGCACTTGCCCCGCAAGCATGAGGCCCTGAGTTCAATCCCCGCACCAGATCCGGCTGCTCAAGTGTACAACCCAGGGCTGAGCAGGTGGGGACGGGAGGGTCACTTCAGCCACAGTGAGAGACTCCTCCTCATGGAAATAATTTGTATTTCTCGTGTAAATGGGCGTGCATCTGCACACACGTGCACCATAGGCACACCCCGCAGCAACAGCACAACCTCTGAGGTCACAGGTCAAGGTGTCCCAGGTCACAAGGGTCCTGGTTCTGGTGGCTCCAGCCACTCTTGTTGCTTGTCTTGGGACTTCACGCAGTTCTCTTCCCATGGCTGTTTTTAAATAGTTTCATTTATTTGCGTTTGTGTGTGTGCGTGGCAGGATCTCACCATGCAAATGAACGTCAGACACACGCACCGCTTTGTGCATCTGGCTTTACATAAAGTAAAAAATTAATTCCTGGGCTGGGGAGGTGTCTTGGCAGTTACAGGGACTGCAAGCACCTTAACCACTGAGCAATCTCTCCAGACCTTTTTATTTATTTATTTATTTTGGTAATGAGGCAGGATTTCATCCTAGCCTGGGCTGATCTGGAACTCACTGTAGTCCCAGGCTGGTCTCGAACCCACAGTGATCCTCTGACGTCTGCCTCCCAAGTGCTGGCATTAAAAGTGTGTGCCTCCATGCCAGCCTCTTTTTCGTTTTCTTTTTAGTATTTTATTTATGTATTTATTGAGAAAAAGAGAGAGCCACACAGAGAAAGAGGCAAATTTATATAGAGAATTGGTGCTTCGGGGCCTCTAGCCACTGCAAACAAACTCCAGATGCATGCGCCACTTTGTGCATCTGGCTTTATGTGGGTGCTGGGGAATCGAACCTGGGCTGGCAGGCTTCTCCACCCTCTTTGGGATTTTCTTTTCTTTCTTTCTTTTTTTTTTTTTTTTTTTGGTAGGGTCTCACTCTAGCCCAAGCTGACCTGGAATTCACTCTATAGTCTCAGGGTGGCCTTGAACTCACAGCAATCCTCCTACCTCTGCCTCCCGAGTGCTGGGATTAAAGGCGTGCACCACCACGCCCGGCTCCTCTTTGGGATTTTCTATACATAGAATTACAGAACCTGACCTGTGGATATAGTTTCCCATTTTGGTTCATTTTTAAATTATTTGCAAGCCGAGAGAGAGAGAGAGAGAGAGAGAGAGAGAGAGAGAGAGAGAGAGAGAGAGAGAGAGAGAGAGAGAGAGAGAGAGAATAGGTGTGCCAGGGCCTCCAACCGCTGCAAACAAACTCTAGATGCATGTATGTCCTGGGGAAGCAAACCCCAGTCTTCAAGCTTTGCAGGCAAGTGCCTTAACCAAGGAGCCGTCTCTCTCACTCCTAAAACTTGGTTCTTTTATTGATTTTTCTTGTGGAATTGCTCAGGCCAGAACAAGAGCCGTAGAGTCACAGCCCTGCCATTCCCCAGGGGAACCCTGTCTGTCACTATGAAGCATGAACAGCTGTGGGTTCATAAACGTACTTTCCCTGAGTGGGGTTTTTGCTTTGTTTTCTGAGACCACATCTGTCTCAAACCCGCTCTGTAGCTGAGGATGATGGCCTGGAACTTCTGATTCTCCTGCCTTCTTCACCTCTCTGTTCTAGGACAGCAGGGGTGCGGGCCTGTGGGCACCAGCCAGGTGCTCTACCCACTGAGCCACATCCCAGCCTTTGTTCTCTGGCTTTTTGAGACAGGCTCTTACCCTGTAGCCCAGACTGACCTTGAACTGGCTCCATCCTCCTGCCTTTGCTCAGGGCTGGAGCTGGGCACAGGACCATGCCCGGCTGAGTTTATTGTCCCAGAGGCCCCCTGGGGTTTCACTGTTAGTCCCCTCTGGTTTATCTCCCCTCTCATCTAAATTTAATTTGTCCTTTCTGCTTCCGGAAGGTTTAAAATCAGGTTACTCATTTCAGTTTATCTTTATGACCTCACAACAGCCCTGCATTTTGGGATGGTGTCTTTGTGTTTTCACTCACTGCTAAGTACTTTCCAACCTGCCTTGTCACTTCCCGTCTGACCCATTGTCTGAAGGCCTTTTCTGGTGAATACAGATTGAAGTCTCCAAATATTACTGTAAAACTATTTATTTCTCCCTTTTTAAAAATATATTTGCGGGCTGGAGAGATGGCTCAGTGGTTAAGGCACTTGCCTTCAGTGCGCTCTCTCTCTGTATCTCTCTGCTTGAAAATGAATAAATAAAATAAAAATATTTAAATATATTTATTTATTTATTTACAAGCAGATAGAGAGAAGAGAGACAGAATGAAAGAACGGGCACACCAGGGCCTCTAGCACTGCAAAGGAACTCCAGATGCATATGTGCCTCTCTGTGCATCTGGCTTTACGTGGGTCCTGGGGAATCTAACACAGGTTGTCAGGCTTTGTAGGCTGAGCCAACTCTCCAGCCCGGTTTCTCTCTCTCTCTCTCTCTCTCTCTCTCTCTCTCTCTCT
>PVHP010030847.1:0-21405 GCA_004024765.1 Zapus hudsonius | reverse complement strand
TGGCTCAGAGGTAGAGCCCTTGTCTAGAACCCACAGTGAGGCTGGGGGCGTGGCTCAGGGGTAGAGCCCTTGTCTAGAACCCACAGTGAGGCTGGGGGCGTGGCTCAGGGGTAGAGTGCTTGTCTATAGTTCATCAGAGGTAGAGTGACTGTTTATAATGCACATGACTCTTGCTTCCATCCCCACTATTGAGAAAGAAAAAGAAGGAAACTGAAAATCATGGCAGGGTAGCAATGTGGCTTCCGTGGAGCCATGAAGCAAGAACCAGGGAGGGAATCCTCTTTGATTGCCACTACAAATACCATGCACAGGGAAGCATAAAATAATACATAATTACTGCTGCATGAGTCTGAAGGCCAGAGCTGGGAAATAATGTCCTTAAGGTCACACAACCTTAGAATATACTGGAAAAGAACTGTGGTGGTTAGGTTTTGTTGTCAACTTGATCTTTTTAGTAATCTTGGGTGGGTCTCTGATGTTGTTCACTGAAAGGCAGCCTCTCAGTAGGGGGCAGGATGTAAGGAAGCTCAGGGAAGCTAGAAATGAACATACCTTCTGTGGAGGGCAGTGCAGGAAGGAAATTCCAGAGACTCAGGAAGCCAACAAGCCTTGGATAGGATTGCAAAACCCTTCCCTAAGGCTGTATAAAGGTGAGGAAATCTCCTTTCCTCCCCTCTCCCCCTGGCCTTTTTTCCATTGTGTGTGTGGTGCTGGTAATGGGTTTCTCTCTCTGCTTTGACCTGGAAAGGTCTTTTGCCATTATGGAACTTGCCATTATGGAACTTCCCCTGGATCTGTATCTTCAATAAGTCCTTTCCTCCCATAACTTACTGGTTTGCAGATTCATCCCAGCACACATGGCTGACTATGACAAGAACCATCCTGTGCTTGCCCCAGGTTTGGGTGACCTTGGGGATTCCTTACTTTGTAGAATCATTACTCCATCTTCTCTTATTGCTTAATGCTGGTGTAGATGTTTCTCTTTGAGTCCCTAGCTCAGTACCCATAACTCCCTTCTCTGTGAGGACACTATTTTATGCTAGGATCCATCAAAGGATCCTGTGTTTTGGAGGTTGGGATTAAAGCTTCAACATATCCCTTTGGGTAGCAGGATGCAACTTGAATACAAGACTGGAGCCTCAAACTGTTTGGGGTTTGAAGGTGCCAGCCCTTGAAGACCCCTACCTCCCTAAATTAATATAAACTGTGTCTTTGGATAATGACAGTCATGGGTATTTTGCAAAGCAAATGACCTTCACGACTCCATAATGCAGTCCAAGTGGGTTTCTCAGGAATAGAACTTTGTCAACAAGGATGGTTCCCAATCAAGACTCACCAAGCACAGGGGAGAGGGACAGGTTAGGAATGTGAGCCGCTGGCAAAATCAGGAATCTGCAAGTCTACAAGTGACAGCTTCCTATTTAAATATCAACACCAGCTAATAGCTATTCAAGTAAAGATTGAATTAGAAAGATTGCCATTTTTCAAGCACAGGTGTAATCCTGGACTGTTCTAAACCTGTTTGTGAACAATTCCATGGGCAACAGGCTATTTGACCTGCTTTCCAAGAATCAGCCCCCTGGTGATAGATAGGTTACAAAAAGGACAAGAAATGTCAACAACGGAGAGGCTGGGCGGCCACCATCACTGGGTGAGCAACCCTAGCATCGATCATCAGCCGGCGGGTCACATGGACATCACACTGCTCTGATGCGGAGCTATAGGAAATGCACGTGGTCACCTGAATTATTACTTCCAAGCTCGCATTGTACCCCAAAGTTGACAAGAAGCAGCCTGGCCAAGCTCAAAAGGAAAGGAACACAGTGCACTGGAAAGGGACCATCAGAAGGGGGATTGTCCTACGTTGCCCCTGCACAAAGTGAGTGATAAGCATCTTGCTTCTGTCACTCAAGTCCCGTTTGGTTGTTGTTTTGTTTGTTGAAACAGGGTCTCACTATATAGCCCAGGCTGGCCTGGAACTTGCCATCCTCCTGCCTCAACAAGAAACCCTTGCTGCCAAGCCTGGACGAAGTCCTTCCCTTCTGAATGGTACTCTGTATTAAGCGAAAGCCGCTTCTCTGGCATTTTCCACTCAGGACAGACAGTAGGGGCTCTGCCTGTGGCTACTGCTTAAATCTCTGATAATGTAAAGCAGTTCATTCAGAACTCCCACCAAAAAAAAAAAAATAAGGCCCTTGAGCTGTTTTGAATTTGATGGAGGCGATTGGAACCCTTATCATGCTTTGGGATGCTTGCCAGGAAGAGGACCCCCAGCTTCAGGTCTGGTATCATCGGCCCCCTCCTGCAAGGTCAAGGGAAATGTCCAGCTCTCCCCACCATCTCTCCCTGGATTCCACATTTAGGCAGAGCAGCTCTTGGCCATCAAGGAGAGGGTGACGGCTAAAATCACCTCTGCAGTGAGGGTGTCTGCAAGGGAGCCCAGCGGGCTGTGGAGGGATGGGGCTCCTTTTAGCCACAGTGAAGAGGGTTCTAATGTCTTTCTGCTTGTCCTTAGTTTACCTTTCTCGGGATCTTTTTTGGCAGGTTGTAAAATACATCCTCTCTCCCCGGGAGATCCTCCGTTTGTTGCAGTCCATCTAAGCAAATATGTATTTACAACGGGTTCTCTTTGAAAACATGTATTATGTTCCTAATAGACTGAAATGACTCTTTAGGGGAAGTGCGCCACAGATCCGGGCTGTTTTTTGTTGTCTGCAACATTCGCCTCTTTTATAAGGCTATTTATTTTTTGGCTGGTTTGGATTTTGAGAAGGGTTACAAGGAGGAAAAATCATCTTCCCAAAATATGAACTGCAATATAAAAAGCCAAGAAATTGGACATGCCTCACTAATGATCTTTGAGGTTCATAGCTCTGTACTAAAGAGTCAAAGGGGGGAGGGAGAAAGACTATCCTGTTGGTGACTTACTTTGCAAGTTTAACCTTTGGAGGCAAATTCCTGTATTAGAATACCCTTAGCTATTAAGTGAAGGGAAGTCCTACCCCAGCCATAGGGGAACCCCCATTTTCTCCAACAACAAGCGATGCACTGTGTAGAGACATAAAGTCCAGGGTGTGGAGAGGTTAGTCATATAGCTCCACAGTGTCCATCAGCACCCAGGTTGATGTCACCTTTCTTATTGCTACCTTCATTGCTGCCACTTAACGGTCACAATTCTTGTGTCACCTGAGAATCTAACAATGTCCATCAGAAAGACACGACTCCTGCCGTCTATGGTGCTTTAAAAGCAACCTTTCCTTCTCGCTGAATGCCTTCCACTTCTCCTTACAATCACCAATTAGGAAAACAGAAGCATAATGACTTGGCCTGGTCAGACATCATCTACCTTTAGTTTGTACATATTATATGTTTCAGCATTTACCCCACTAGAAATTTTAAAAAATTATTCATTCATCTAAACCAAGCTATGCTAATAGAAACAGCATATAGCTATGAAAAATAATATCTTCAAAAATGAAGAAGCATAGAATTGTTTGTGAATGCTTTCGCAGCTCTCTTTGATGTTTGTTCAATAGAAACAGTTGCTTTTTCATATCTGTCTATTGTAGTTATTCTCACAATATGAGGACAAAACACCTGGTCCAAAGCAGCCAATGGGAGGGAAAGGTTTATTTTGGTTTACAGTCTCAAGAGGAAGATGATGCCTGATGACCAGAGGCTGGACATCTCGGCCACAGCAGGTGGAAAACAGCAACAGGAGCGTGAGCCTCACTCTGGTAAGGGGGTGCTGGCTGTAACACCCCTAAGCCTGCCCCCAGCAATACACCTTCTCCAGAAAGGGTCCACCTCCCAAATTGCCTCCAGCTAGGGACCAAACACTCAAAACACATGAGTTTTGGGGGACTTCTGATTCAAACCACCACACTGCTTTTGCATTCAATCTATTGTGTTATGGTCTTTGATTGAAATCTATTAACAAATCTGGCCTTATACAATAGATATGTTGTTGCAGAAAGGCAGGACATGTTAATAATATCTTCAGATAATTAGTGACAGTCTTCTATGGTAGTAGTGCACTAGAACATAAGTAGTAGCTTTTTAAATATTAGGCGTAATATTAATATTAAAATTAATGGTGTAAAACTTGAAGCCAAAGTAAAGGGATTGTTGTCATATATCATATTACAGTCAATTGGTCTGTCCTGCTTTTTGAGACGGTCAGTACAAAAAGATGTTTAGAGACATTGTCATTTACATAATTTTGATTAGTTGAAACCTGTCAATCTTCCAACATCAAATACATTTTTCATGCAATAATAAAAATAATGTTTGGTGGGCTGGAGAGATGGCTTAGCAGTTAAGGCGTTTGCTTGCAAAGCAGAAGGGCCAGAGTTGGATTCCCCAGGACCCATGTAAAGCCAGATGTACTAGGTGGCACAGGTATCTGGAGTTCCTTTGCAGTGGCTGGAGGCCCTGGTGCGGCCATTCTTTCTCTCTGTCTGTCTCTTTTTCTCACTCTCTAAATAAATAAATAAATAAATAAATAAATAAATAAATAAATAAATAAATTTTTAAAAGTCATATTTGGTGACACATATCTTCAATCCCAGCCCTCAGGAGGCAGAGGTAGGAGGATCACCACAAGTTCAAGGTCACCCTGAAACTACATAGTGAAATCAGGTCAGCCTGGGCTAGAGGGAGACCTTACCTCAAAAAAACAACAAAAAAAAAATATTGAATAATGTCCTTATTTATTGTCCCAGAATAGTCTCAAATTGTCAAGGCACTATTAAATTCAGGGTGGAAAATACAATTTTACTTGACAATTTAAATTTCATACTGCCAACAAATACTAGCTGTTTTTGCTTTGCCTGTTTTCATCAAATATCTGCCAAATTCTCCTGTCTGAATGACCAGGGTTGGTCAGATATCTAGCAAGTAAAATGGTGTTTCATTAAAAAAAAAAAAGCCAGTGAGTTTAGCTCATAACTCAAACCATAGCCCAAAACCTTTTTCTTTTTTGTGAGCTGGACATATCCATTGTATGTTGGTATGCAGCAGGAGTAATGCATGTGTAATTTCTTTTCTCTACTTAAAATAATAAAAAGGTACACATACTGTTTGTCAAGATATTATTAAAGAAAACTAATAGTTTTAGCTGTGAGAATATGGCAGTGAGGAATGAAAAGTCTGCTAATAAGTAGTGTTTGGGTCTCTCTCTTTTGATTGGTGCCAAGGCAACAGGAATTTGAGTCATTGCTGCTTTTTTGTCCTGGGAACAAATACCATCATGGATACAAACAAATATTGTCTTATTATTACAGAAAGGTTTTAGCTTAAGGATCCCAGTAAGAGTCTCTGGGAACCCTGGGGTTTTGCAGGTCTCACACTTTGAGAGTCATTCTTTGATGCCACCTGGGGTTTGCTCTGCAGATGGGAAGATTCTCTCTGTTAGAAGCTGTGTTGGGGAACTGTGTGCCCAAACAAACCAGCAGGGAACAGCGCTTGATTAGACAATCCAAAATGTTTTCCACATTACTTCTGAGCATGGCTTCATGTACCAAATAAATAACCAGGAAAAGTGTTGTCCTTCTGAGGTTTCCTCCAGGGATCTCAGGCCCTTTTCATCTCTTTCTCCTTCTCTTCTTCTCTGTAGGTCTAGAAGGTCTGGGAGTTCGTGGAATGACAATGCTATTAAGATCAAAATCATTAATTTGATCACTCATCCGGATAAGCTTAGCAAGGATGTCATGTATAGCTGTGACAATGTGAAGACACATACCCACACGAATGACTCTCAAAACTTGAGTAAAGAAAACAAGAAACTTCACTTTTTCATTAATCATCCAGCAATGAACACCATTAATTCAAAACCTCCAGACACGAATGTGAATGAAACCTGGTCTGCTCATCATGGAGCTCACATTCACAGGAAGGAAATGTGCATTTTTGTTTGCATATATACCTATCTGCTGAATGTCCAAAGAGACTTGATATTAACTTTGAGAAAAACACACAAGTCCATCATCCATGTGTGACCATGGTACCCAGTGATGCAGGGAGGTTGTGGGGCTTCTTCAAGCAGGTGGAAGTGGAAGGGCTCAAGGGGTGTTCCAGGTGAGAGGTTAGGGTTGAGTGTTACAAGAGGGCCAGAATTGAAATGAACTCAACAAATATACTTGGGAAGGAAGGAAGGAAGGAAGAGAAAGAGAGAAGGAAGGAAGGAAAGAAGAAAGAGAAAGGGAGAGAGAAAGAAGGAAAGAGAGAAATAAAGAGAGAGAAAGAAGGAAGGAAGGAAAGAAAGAACAAGAGAAAGAAAAGGAAAGAGAAAGAAAGAAGGAAGGAAGGAAGAGAAAGAAGGAAAGAGAGAAAGATGGAAGGAAGGAAGGAAGGAAGGAAGGAAGGAAGGAAGGAAGGAAGGAAGGAAGGAAGGAAGGAAAGAAGGATGATGACTGTGGTCCTGGACAAAAGAGGCTACGGGAAGAACAACCTGAGATGAAGGAAGACCAGTCTAGGCCTGAACCATCAAGAACCCAACTGGCCAGTCTAAGGGTTTTCTGATTTGTGCTATGTGGGAAATATTGGTTTTGGGGTAGCAGTCACAAAAGGGAGATTGTTAGAGAGAGACTATCACACCAAGCTGTCACCTTAGGAAAGAGATGAGATCTTCAAGGCTCTTTGCTCCACTTCCTGGGCTGAGGATGGATCAGGCTACAATGCTCACTATGGGCCTCAAATGACAAGGGTTGGGCTGGAGAGATTGCTCAGAAGTTAAGGCGCTTGCCAGCAAACCTTAATGACCAGGGATCAATTCACCAGCACCCACACACAAAGCGACACATGCATCTGGAGTTCGTTTGCAGTGCCTAGAGGTCCTGCTCTCTCTCATACTTTAATACTCTCCCCCTCTCTCTGTCTATCTCTTTGTGTGTCTGTATCTCTCTACTTGCAAATAAATAAATAATTTTCTTAAAGAGACAAAGCATGACTGCATAGCATAAGCACTGAGTTGGATTGTCAACCCCAAGGACTCCACACTCACTATGGAGTGACTGGAAGAAATGGATTCTATCAAGTGCTTTTCTTATTTAAAAAATGCTAATCAAACAGAGGAACAGAGTGATCAGAAAACACACTGAAGTGTGAGATGTCCCTGGGGTAGGTAGCTACAGGACGTATTTGCTGTTGATGAGATTAAGCTGAGTCAGCCTCATGTGTCTTGACCACTGATTAGCCACTGTATCAGTCGTGCTTTTCATCACTGTGACGAAATACCTGACATAAATACACAACTGAAGAGAGGAAGGATTTATGTTGGCTCATGGTTTCAGAGGGTTTATTCTACAATCCTGGGCTCCATTGATCTGCCTGTGTCAAGGCCAAACATCATGGTGGCTGGAGCATATGCTTGGGTCTTCACACAGTGTGGCCGACAGGAAGAAGAAAAGGAAGGAGGTACAGCCAGGTGTAACCTTCCAGGCAAGCCCCCAGTGACCTCCTTTCTCCAAAGAGGCCTCAGTTATAGGCATTTCTACCACCTCCCCAAACAGTGTCACCTGCTGGGCTCACGTGCTCAAAGCCTGACCCTGTGAGGGGGGATTTCATAGTAAGCATGACAGATGCATCCTTTTTGGTGTTTTATTTTTATTTTTTGTCATCCCCAATGAATGTACAAATCTCTGTCAGACAAAGACCAGAAAGCCTGGCCTCCAGAAAGCACAGTTTTCATCCCCCCTACCCCCGGGAATAGTTAGAATACTGTGACCCCGTTTTGGAGTTCTATCCCTGTGACTGGGGCAGTCAGAGCTCTGCTGGGGTTGAACTCTCTTCCTGCTCAATGGAAATGACAAGGAGGGAGGTTTTATCAGTTATGTGATCCTGAACCCAGGTGAAAGTTGAGTGGCTTTAGGGATGAGTAGGAATGGGAAGGTGGCCACGACCAGTGTTTCAGATAAATAATGAAGACCACCAGGCAGGGCCACCCAATGCTGTGAGACTGTGGGGAAGGTGCATGAGGGTTTAGCCAAGGTGGTGTGCTGGAACACTGCGATTAACCTTAAAGGCTGGGGGTGTACTTCAATAGTGTCACATTAGTCTAGCATATCTGATGGGCTGGATTTGATCCCTGGCACCATAAAACAACAGCAGACAAAGCCAGTTATGTAAACACCAGTGCAGTTAGTCCTACTACCTTGAGGAAAAAAAGAGGCAACAATTATTTAAAACAAGTTTTAGACCCATAGATAAGTAGACCCAAAGAAATCATTTTTTAAAAAATATTTTGTTTTTGCAAGGAAAGAGAGAGAGAGAGAGAGAGAGAGAGAGAGAGAGAGAGAGAATAGGTGCACCAGGGCCTCTAGCTCCTGCAAACAGACTCCAGATGCATGCAACACTTTTGTATCTGGCTTACATGTATACTGAGGAATTGAACCCAGGTCATTGGGCTTTGCAGGCAAATGTCTTAACTGCTGAGCCATCTCTCCAGCCCCCTTGAAATCATTTTTGTGTCTTGGGATACAATAAGATGTAGAACAAAAAAATTATCCACTGCTCCTAGCAGGGGGCCCACAGAGCCCAAGCTTACTGATTACAAATAAACCATGCAATTTGCTTGCGTTCTATCTCCAGGACACCTTATCTCACAAAGAAAACTCCTAATGGAAGAAATGCATAGCCTATAAATCTCAACACATCCTGTATTATTAGCAAATATTTTTAAAATTCATAAATGATCAAGTCATAAACTGTGTTGATGAATAAGACCCCGCATACCAAATGGTGAAATACTATGAGACCTGGTAAAAGAATAAACCTGTTGAATAAATCTGTTATGCAAAAAAAAATTTATCTCAATGTTATATATAACCGAACTCTTCTTAAACAAAAAGATCCTGATAAAACAATAAACCTGCTGGAAGACTAAATTTACTGCACTCTGGGGTCATATTTCTCACCTGGTTTTGTGGCTGTCAGGCAATTCAACCTGTTTACCCTCTTAGTCCTTTTTGAAGGCAATTTTTGCTGTTCCGTTTCTATCCTCTCTCTGCCTGCAAAATGCGAGGGATCGCCTACAGACAGAGCACACAATGACACTAAATTACCATGGCTCACAATGTTAATGGGACAAAGTTTATCTTCACTCCCACTTAGACCACTCTTTCCCAGCTCCTCCACCATATGCCTAGGTTCCTGTAAAAAATAAAATAAAATCTCTGCGTGTCTTAATAAGGCTATTTCTCCAGCTAGGAAAAGTCTTTTCTCCTGTCTAAAGACAAGCTTTGAAATGAGTCACAGGAGGAGGAGACCCCCTTCCTGGAAGGCTTTCCTTTCACTCTTTCCAAAATAATAGCAGAAAAATGAAAACGTAATCAATCAAATGACTAGCCAATCACAGGGTCTTTCTTCTTGGTAGCCAATGGCAGCCACAAGCCAGGGGTGCAGCAAGACTAGCAATGGTCCTCAGCTGAGGTCTAGGCTCCAAAATATATAGACAGATTCGAAGGGAAGACACATGGAACTCTCAAAGAGAGATGGAAAATGGCTTTAACTTGCCTTCTGTGTTCATCTTCCTTGACAACCTCTACATATGAGCTAGGGAAGAATTAACAAGCATTAAAAAAACCCACATAGGTATCTATGCAACAGGTGAACTTCACAGTGGAACCCCGGGGACACCTCACACTCATTCCAGCAATTTCTCCATGGCAGAAGGGATTTCTTGAATTCATCTTTGGAGAGTTCCTTCAAAGTTACTTTTGCTAGCCTCTCCTCTCCTGAAACAACCCTCATTATTGCCTTCATTGTCATCATCATCACATCCCTTCATTGGACCCCTAATATATTTGCTGAATGAGCAACTCAGTCACCTGTCATTGAGCTCCTAGCTTGGCAGGCCTGTCACAGGTTCAGAGGTTGGACAGTTCCATGAGCAAGGAACATTTGCCTTTTATGATCTCACTGTGAAAGCAAACTTGCCCTGAGTCATAACATCACAAAATGCTGGAGTTATTTTTAAAATTTATAAGCATAGATCAATCGTAAAAATGCACTCAAATACCATGCGTGCATCATGCCCACCCTCCCCTTTTCCATCCTTTCTCCTCCTCTTCCCTTTCCTGGTCCTGGGGAGTCTCTCTATTCTACTTTTCAGCCATCTTTTCTTCGGGTTTCCACATGTGGTAGTTTGAATAATGTCCCCCAATAGAATTTATTATAATTGTGTTTATTAAATTGTTAATTGTCTCCAGGCTTCTGGCTGGAGGAAGTGTCACTTTGGCCCAGCCTCCTGGGGACTGGCCCTTTCTAATTTGGATGCAAAATACTAGGGATAGATATGCAAAAGAAGAGCCAAACCTGTCTGGAAGTTCTGTATTTTGTGAATTACAGGGTTAGAAGTGTGCTTGCTTGAGGTGCTGGTGGTGGGCTTTTGTCTCTGTCTCTGCTTGGATCTGTGAAAGGGGGCCAGTCTTTTTCCTTAACTTCCCCTGGGTCTGTTACTTCAATAAATACTTTCCTCCCCAAATCGTACCTGGTTTGGAGATTCATCCCAGAGGCGTGGCTGACTAAGTCACCACATATAAGAGAAAATACGTACTATTTGTCTTTCTGCACCTGGTTTATTTTGCTTAACATGATGGCCTGCAGCTTCATCCATTTTTCTGCAAATGACATAATTTCAACCTTCTTTGTAATTGAATAATGCTTCAGTATACATACATGCATCTGCATATATCACGTTGTCTCTCCATTCTTCTCTTGATGAGTAGCTACACGAATCAATCCCACAATGTGACTATCGTGGATAATGTTGCGATGAACATGTGTGTGCAGGCATACCTGTCGTATGCTGACATATATCTTCTGGTAGAGCTGATAGTTCTAGGTTTACAATTTTGAGAAAAATCCATACTGATATCCATAGTGGCTGCACTTATTTACATTTCTGCCAAGAAACCACATCTTTGAAAAAATCCTTTATTTCTTACGCCCATGTCTACACCAAAGATACCACTTCTGGATTTTTTTTAACCTGTCTCTGAATCAGATAATGATATCAAAAAGAAAACAAATCCATTGGGGATAATCTTTTCCTTCTTTGTTAGACCAAGTTCATGAAAGCTTTATTGATATGTAATTCACATACCATAAATTCACCTTTTCCAGTGTGTAATTAAGTCGATTTTAGAATATGTGGTCTTATGTAGCCTTTACCACAGTCTCCTGTCTCATTTCAAAATTCTTCATCAACCCCCAAATAACTTCTCTACCTATAAACGGTCTTTCGGTCTCTCCTCTGTCCCTACTATAACCCCTAAAATGCTAATGGCTTCATGGATTTGTCTGTTCTGGACATTTTCTGTAAATGGAGTCACCCAATATTGGGCCTTTTGTAATTACTTTCTTACACTTATCATAATATCACTAAAATTCACAGATATGTAACATATATCAGTATTTTGTTTCCTTATTTTCATTCTTGGGTTTTTTTTTGTCCTTCCATGGTATGGATAAACCATATTCTATTCACCCATTCATTAATTGATATTTTGGTTATGTCAACATTATGGCTATTATTTGTATGTGATTTTTTTTTGTGTGGACCTCTATCCATATATTATATATGACTGTGGTTATTATTATAATCATGGAAATATATACCAGAGAACAGAATTTCTAAGTCACAGAGTAATTCTCCCCTTGAATTTTTGGGGAACTGACAAACTCTTTACAACCCCATCCACAATGTGGACTTCAGCTTCTCCACAAATACTTCCAATTACCTGTCTCTAATTTTCCCACCCTAATGAGAATGAAGTGCTACCTCATGGTGGTTTTGATTTGCATATTCCAAACAGTAATAATAATGAGCACTTGTCCATGTGCTCATTTTCTTATTATTGAGAAAGGATGACCATTTAAATGCTTTGCCAATTGTTGACGGGCGTATCTAGCTTTATGTTTATATTAGAGGCTTTATGTTATTTTATGTTATTTACGTATTCCGAAGACGAAGTCTTTGTAAGGCGTATGTTGATAGCACTCTGTTTCCTATGGGCTATATTTTCAGGTCCTTGTGTTGTGTGCATGTGTGTATGTGTGTGGGCATTTGTGTGGGCATGTGTGCATGTGCACCTGTGTGGAGGTCAGAGGTTGACATGGGATGAATTCCTTGATCTCTGTTCTCTGCTTCTACTGAGGCAGTGGCTTCTCATTTGAGTCTAGTTTGCTTGGCCATCTTGCCCCAGGATAGCCTGCCTTTGCTTCCTGCTGTGGAATTATAGGTAGCAGCCACGCCCACCACCCTCCCAACCTTCATTTAAAGACCCACCATCATTTAAGTGGGTGTTGGGGAGCCAACCTGACTCATCATGCTTGCTGGGCAAGTACTTTATCCACCGAACCATCTCCCAGCACCATTTCAGATTTCACTGGGGTCTTTTGACATTTTTAATTTAGATGTTCTGTTATAACTAAATTTTTCCTTCTGCTCCTTGTAGGATTGTACTACCATCGCTTCTCCCAAGGCCAAGGTTAATTACTCTTGCTTTTTCTTCTAACAGTGTGATCAGTTAGCTCTCACCTGATCTTCCTTTGCAACAGAAATCTCATCTACTATACGGGCGAGGTAGGTATCCAAGTTCATTTTTTCACATGTAAATATACAGCTATTTCAGTTTCACTTGCTAAAATCTAATTTTTCCTCCCTTGAATTGTTTTGCTACTTTTGTGGGAAAAAAATGAGTTGACCATAAATAATAGTCACGAGCTTATTATTTGAGTTTCAACTCTACCAGAAATAGCTACATGATTATTCCCACCCTCTGCCACTTAAAGGCAGTTTGGGTTTTAGTGGATGTCAGACCTGGTTGAGGAGATTATCCACATCAGCTTCTTGCCAGCCCTGGGCATGGAGTAGCTTTCCATTGGGTTCCAATGTCCTTAGCTTCTTCTTCACTGCGCATCTTCCCATTGTTAGCTAGTTATCCTGAGGACTCAGAATACTTTTTATTTCTCTTACACATAAAATTCATTTTAGTTTTTTAAAAAATGATTGGGATCTTTAATATAGGAACATACTCTAAGTTGACTGCATTCCCATCGGGCTGTCTAGTTTTTGCTCTATGTGGGTGTGTAGAAATATAACTGACTTTGTGGATTGGTTAATATCCTGTAACTGCACTTATTAGGTCTAACAAAATTTTAGTAGATGATTGGTTTTAGGATATTGTCCACAGAATATGCTATCATCTGTAAGTAGAGATAACTACCCCTCTTTCCAACTTGGATGTCTTGTATTCATTTTTCTTACCTGATTTTCACTGGCACAATGTTGAGAAGTGTGGGTTTTGCAAAGCACCAGCCTCAGCCTGTCTTCTAGATCCCAAGTTAGGAATGTTGGTGCCTCTGGTCCTCCCTTGGGTCTCTCACTCAGTTTCATTTGTCTTTTCTTTTGTTGTTATAGCTTTGTGGTTTGAGGCAGGGTCTTATGCAGTCCAGAACGGCTTGAAACTCACTATGTAGCTGAGTGAAGATGACCTTGAACCCTTGATCTGTCTCCACCTCCCAAATACACAAGTTGATCCTTGAAGTTCTTTGCCAGACTCCTGCTGTGTGACTGTATTTCTGCTTCAGTCCTCTGCGCTGTGGATTCATCACCAAGAACCCTCAACAGTGACCGGGGGCAGGGATCTTCCAGGGAGTGTCCGCTCACATAAACACACCTTGTGAGTATGAACAGGGCATTGTTTCCTAATCTGCCCAACAAGCAAAATCGTGAAAGTTCCAGGAGTAGAAGCTTTGGGGGAGCATGGAGTCCACATTGCTTGTCCAGTGGTTTGTGAGTTTCGACGCCTGCTCTGGCAGAGAGAGGGGAGAGGGAGGGGCTCATGCTTTCATGGCTAAGGAGGAGTGGGGGAGAGGACTAGGGCAAATTCAAGTGTCTCCTGCTTGCAAATGCTCCCCAGGATGTGGCTGTTTTTCTTGAATGAAAGAAAGCTTCTCAGATTGCTGGGGGATGGGGAGGGTGGTCCTTGCTTGATTTCCAGAGTTCTGAAAGGGTTGATCTCCACAACTTCTGGTGTTCTGCTTAAATATAGATTTGTGCTTTTTTTAAACAAATATTATTTGTGTATTTATTTGCAAGCAGAGAGAGAGAGAGAGAGAGACAAAAAGAAGAGAGAGAGAATGAGCACACCAGGGTCTCCAGCAACTGCAAACAAATTCCAACTGCATGTACCACTTTGTGCATCTGGCTATACATAGGCACTGGGGAATTGAACTCGGGGTGTTAGGCTTTGCAGGCAAGTGCCATCTCTCCAGCCCTAGACAGAGGATTTTGACTCCACAAGTTCTCCCCAAACTGTCCCTCCTCTCCACCCCACCCAGTCACCTCTCCATTTCAGTTTGATTTCCTCTGAGTGAGACTGGTCTCAGCCTGTCAGGAAGATGCCACCTCCCAGCCTCTCCCGGGAAGGTATCTTAAAATATGCCTGGAAAATCTCACAAAGAGATCAAGTCAGAAACCGTTGACTCCAACACAAAATGATAGTAATCAAATAAGGATAATTGGCATTTGACTAAAATACGGCTTTGACAAAATTACAAGGGTGAGGACATGTTGTCGGAAGAAAACGGCATAATGCTGTCAGACCACGTGGTCTCTAATAGACATCTTGATCCTTGACTCGAGCGTCATAAGAAATAGCTATGAAAAAGCAATGTTCAAATTATCAGGAGCAATTAAGCATAATTGTATGGCTAAGTCACCGAAGCAATTAGGAACGACTCGGGCCTGACATGGGGCACTCGGGCACACTCTTGTCCCCTCGTTCATGGTCAGCTCCACCGAGAACTGGCTCAGTTGCTCAGCTCATGTTTAGCTTTATTTTCTCCCCAAACAGGAACCGGCCTCGGCTCAGGTGCCTCGATCCGTTGTCTCCGAGCCGTTTTTCTGCACGTAAGCAGCCTGCATTAAAAACTCCCCAGCTCATCCGTCTTCATTTGAGGACTGGGTTAAAAAATAAAATTAATGATTGCTATCAGCGAGACGGCGCGCGGCATCTTTGGTGAAAAGTAGAAGTGCCACATTTGTCCAAGGCTGACATCTTTCACCGGCTGGAAATGGCTGGATCTACTTGTAAACATTATTAAAAATAATAACTTAATGTTTCCTTCCTGTGACTTGCTAGCATTAGCAAGGTAGGTCCAATTAGTATTTCCTCTGAGTGAGGGAGGCCTTTTACTTCGTTTCATTTAAAAGGGGGATTCGTTTTCTAATTTCGACTTCTGCTGTTGTCAATAACAGAACAGAGTCGAAGGAAGGACGGGTGCCTTCCGCCCATCACTTGTGTTCTGCGAAGCCACGGCAAAGGAATATACATCTTTGATTTTATTTGTTTTAGCTGAGCTTGTACTGGGAGACAGAAGACACATTTAGATGCCTGTGATCTCCATGGTATCGCGTGGAGTTGTAAAACACAAGTAAGCAACATCAAGGGATTAAATCATTGGGTAGGATTTTGAGAGTGAAGGCAAATAATTCAGTGATGAATTAATAAGAATGGCTGAGAATAGCATGCTTTCCCGGGGAGAAATCAGCATCAAGTTCTCCCCCAAGAAAGAAAGGAAGAAGAGAAGATGGAGAAGGGGAGGAAGGAAGAGGACAAATGAGTGTCTCCCCTGCTCCTGTCTGTTTGCTGGACTTCCTTTGCTTCTGAGGAGTACCTCTTTAATAGACCCACACTGCATTATAGTCAAAAATACACTTCTAAATGCTGTGAGTGAGACACAGACGAGTCCAAAGGCGAAGCTGCAAAATGTGTTTGCAGCCTCAAGGTAAGAATCTCTTCTGATTCCAATGCAAACCTGGTGAAAATTTCAATTGACTATGTTGGGCGAACCAGAGTCATCGTTTCATCGTGTTAATACATAACTTGCATATAGAACCTAATCTCACTTGCTTGCTTATCTTACATCCCAGGAGACCTCCCAAAGTCACAGGCACACACACACACACACACACACACACACACACACACACACGTGTGCAATGCATGCAGGTTTTCCAGCAAGTTCTAATTCATGTTTCAGCTGTGCAAAGGACTATCCGTGTAAACCGACCGACACTACGGAGCTTTTTAATAGCATTACAGAGACCAATCATTATGTAGACGATGGAAGGAATTATTTACAGCATTAATTAAGTCCAAAGGGGGGGAAGGGACCCTATAAATCTACTTCACTTTATTTTAAGCATTTTTGTTTAAGACCCTGTATCTGAGGCATCCATTTACTCTGAAATTTAGAACAGAGAAGGCTGGACTTGTGGATAGCTTTCATGTCTTGTGGGGTGTTTCAGGTCTGATTGTGTTCTGAAGCATGATAACATGCTAAGGTGCCAGAAATTGACAAGGATCATGGGAAGTCAAGATCACGGTGCTGAAACCCCACCAAATAAGAAAGGCGCTTGCTTCCTGCATACGTGGGAGGAAGGAGTTGAGGCCTTGTCCCGTGGGGTCTGAGAAAGAAAAGGTCCACAGTAGAGGCTTGTTTGCAAGAAGGAATGTGATCTCCACCCTGGAAGGGTCTCTCCAGCGCACAATCTCATTGGTACACTGCAAATGATCCAATTGTCCAAAATGCTTTCTGCCCGAGCTCATCAGTGGCCTGGCAGGTAGCCATCCTATCTCTTGGCCAATGCTGACATCTTTATCCATGTCAGATAAACAGGATGCCAGGATTCTGGAGATTGAGAAGGGGAGGTGCTATTTTTATTCAGCTCTGACTCATTCAAACATCTCAACAGTGTTGATACAGGATGAGGAGTTCATGTTTTGAAGCACCCATGGATGTGAAACCACAGGGCACAGGTGTTATTGGACAGTCAACCAGATAAGTGCTACAGGAAGCCGGAGGGACATAAAGGAATTGGAGAGGGATGGCAGGGTCTCTTTTTGAAGAAATGGAAGAAACCCAAGAGAGGTAGCAGCAGAAGGGGAAGAGATAAGAGCAGGAAAGACAAGGTGTCTTGGTCAGCCACTCGCGCTGGGATGAATCTCTAAACAAGGCACAGTTATGAAAGGAAAGGATTTATTGAAGCTACAGATCCAAGGGAAGTTCCATAATGGTGAAAGAGGCTGGCCCCTTTCACAGGTCCAAGCAGATAGAAAAAAAAAAACCATCATCAACACCATACACACACCAACAAAATAGGCAGGGGGAAGAGAGAGATTTCTTTCCCCTTTATACAGCCTTAGGGTGGGGACTTAAAACCCTATCCAAGACTTGTTGGCTTCCTGAGTCTCTGGAATTTTTTCCTGTACTGCCCTCTCCAGAAGGGAAATTCATTTCTAGTTCCCTTGAGCTTCCTTACAACCTGCCCCTTACTGAGGGGGCTGCCTTCCTGTGAACATCCAGAGACTCGCCCAAGATTATTAAAAAGGTCAAGTTGACAACAAAACTTAACCATCACACAAGGTGACAGAGATAATCATATTTTGTTAGGGAGAAAAATGCAATCTAGCATGAGCCTGGGCTTGTCTGATATTGACCAAGTAATACTCTCTTGGGGAGGAGTAGTTAGAAACTTAACAAAATTGCCTCATTCTTATAGGAATGATTACATTGGAACCTGACTGTGATGTTCACAGCTGATTCTTGGGACTCATCACTGAGTCCCTGGCACCCACCCACTTTAAACAATTGCAAAGTGAAAGAATTGAGAATAGCAACATTTCTCTCTATTATCTGTTAGAGGGTTAGTGTGACATGGGACAGAGGAAAGAATTGGAGATGATCATCTGTATCACCTCTTCTCATCTCGGTAAAAAGAAACATGAGGAACTGAAGGGAAGAAGGGTTGATTTAGGGATCATGGTTTCAGAGACTTCAGTCCATCCTGGTAGGGAGGGAGGCCACAGTGGAACAGAGCAGCTCACATTACCGTGTCCAGGAAGCGGAGAAAGGAGATGCTTTGTGTTCCTGGTTTTCTCATCCAGGTCCCTAACCTATGGGATGGTGCTGTCCACATTCTGGGAGGGGCTTCCTCTTTTAATTAATTCTCTCCAGAAACACCCTCATGCAGGGCATTGATCACATTCGTGATGCTCTGACCAAAATGCCTGACAGATACAACTTGTGGAGGAAAGACTTCATTTTGGCTCATGGTTTCAGGATGTCCCAGTCCATTATGGCGGGAAAGGTCTCCTAAAGACTGCACAACCTTTCTTCACAGTGCCTCTGGCTAGAGAACAAACGTTCTGAACCCAAGCCTGCTGGGGACAGCTAAGATTCAAACCATCAACTCAGACATGCCCAGAGGTGAGCTTGACACGTCTCAATCCGGCAAAGCTGACGATCAGTCTTATACATCACTCATGGCTTGGAGCTTCTCCAAATATACCAGACGTGCGTATGACATACAGCTGACTACGCCAGCTTATGTTGTATCAAGCCAAACCCTAATTAAAGCCAGTATCCTAAGGAGAGGCATCGCCAATAATTTAGTAGTCTAAATTGGATCTTTCCATGTCTCCAGTGCGTTCCATTGCTTTAAAACGCACACAAATTTTCCAATTCAGATTTGGTCCAAAGTTTGATTTGGAATATTCTGGAACCCTAACTGCAGAGAAAACAGGAAGGTTGATGCACGGAAGCAGGCTGTCTGACAGGCCCAGAAATCACACACACTGGTCTCTTCTAAAGCGAAGAGCTGTAAGAGCTCAAAGTTCCAGGCCGAAGGAGTGTGACGGGAGAAGAGATTGGATGAGAACACGTCCTGCTGGGCACGCTGATTTGTTGGGTACCCCAGTGTTTGCTCAGTGACAAGTTGGACTTTGGTACAAGGTCAGCTCTTGAATCTTGATGATGGTTTTTTTCCCCTTGAGCCAAGAGACATTGATCTGTACATCTAGTTTACCTTGTTTTCTTAGCTATTTGTGACACAGTACAACAGTTCCCATCGAAAAAAGTGTCATGTAAATAAATTACAACTTAGGACGTATACATTAAATAATTTTATAAATGAACTTTAAAAATGAAGGAATAAAACATGCCCAGGCCTGGCTTGTAGAGCCATAGTGATTATTCTGATCATGTTGTCATGTGTAACGAAGCACAGACCCATCATTAATCAAAAGAACCAATCAGATAACTAATTTAGGCAATATTCTTTACCACAGGACATGTCGGTCAGTAAAAATGCATTAAAATAGGGAAAGATCAATAGCCGCCACCAGGGACTGTGTTTACAAACCGGCCTTAAACTTCAGGGTATTAAATTCTCAGTCATATTGGGGATCTGTTTGGTAAAGATAAAGGAAAACTTCAGAGAAATGAAAGTTTTTTTATAGTTAATAGTGCGGTCATAATGTATACTGTAATAAATGTACAGAACGTGGCATTATTTCGTGATGGATGGTAAAAGTGTCCCCAGTTCCCTTCAGAAACACTATCAAGGCTCCAAAAAAAGGGCCATGGAATGAGCAGGGATTGACAAATTAGTCCAAAGATGGCAACGAGAGCCAGGCAGGTCCTGGGTGTTTAAAGACAATTTATGTTTTAAACAGCTGGAGTCTGAGAGTCGTGGACAGATCTAGCAAGTGGCAGGTAGGGCTGCTTCCACTGTACCTGCCTTCGAAGTGACCATCACCTCTCCAGAGGGCGCGTCTGGCCTCCCTGCAGCAGGTCCCCTTGCCAGAAGCTCCGACACGGTCACTTTTTATAACATGAGCTTCTACTCAGACTTCCAGCTACACAAGGCCAGAGCATCCTTTATCGGTGCAGAAGGTAATCCTTGCTAAGGGGTCTTCTCATTGTGGATGCTCCCTACAAAGCTCCCAGAGCTGCTGAAGGAATGCCTCTCTGAGCCAGGCATAGAGGAACACACTTGGCATCCCAACTGCTTGGAAGGCTGATGCAGGAGGATCAGGAGGAGAGTTCAAGACCTGCCAGGGATACAGAGGAAGCTCAAGGCTGCCTGAGCAACTTGGAAATAAAAAGTAGGAAGATGGCTGGGGGTGTAGCTTAGCCATAGAGCGTTTATATAACATACGCAAGGTCCTAAATCCAATCTACAGGGTACCCTCTCCCCAAAACCAAAAGGAAGGAAGCAAAGAAAGAGAAGAAGGAAGGAAGGAAGGAAAAAGAAAGAAAGAGGAAAGAAGTAAATGGAAGGGGGAGGGAGGAGAGGGGGCAGGGAGAGAAGAGAAGAAAGGAGAGAAGGGGAAGGGGGAAGGGAAGTGAGGGGAGGGGAGGAAAAAGGAGGGGAGGGGAAAGGAGGAGGGAGGGGAAGAGGAGAGAATGAAAGAGAAGGGAAGGAAGGGAAGAGGAGGGGAGGAGAGGAGAAAAGAAGGGAGGGAGGGAGATGAAGGAAGAAGGGAGAAAGGGAAGGGAAGGGAAAAGAAGGAAAGGAGAAAAGAGGAGAGGACAGGAGAAGAGAGGGGAGGGGAGGGAAGGGGAGGGAAGGAAGGCTTCCTTGAGGTGGAGGAAAGGCCATGACAAAACAGTGGAGGAAGAGGAGGAAGAACCAGCATTCTTGGGCTGATATCATCTCTGACTGCATTTTGCTGGAGTAGGGACATCTCTGAGGTCACGTTCTGTAGCAACAGTCTCTGGCAACAGCTGACATGGACCGAGAGCTGCCAGGTGTCCCATGCTCTTTAAAGGGAACATCATACATTTCCCTATTCGAAGACCACCTTGCGAGATTTACTCCTGAATCCATGTTAGCAAGCGTTGTCTATATGTGAGGTACTTAGAATGTGGAATGTCCCCACCCCCAGAGCCTCATGTCCCAATCCACCAGTTCGTAGCAGTTTGGGAGGTGGAGCACTGCTGGAGGAGGTGTGGGGCTGAGGGTGTGCTTTGAGGGTTGTAGCCAGCTCCTCTTGGCTCAGCTCACTCTCCCAGCCTCTGCTCCACCATATTTCTCTGCCATGACAAAACTTCCCCTCAAGACTGTAAGCCAAAATAAATCCTTTCTTTCTATCAGCTGCTTTTGGTTAGGTGTTTTGTCCAGCAACATAAAGGTAACTGCAACAATGCAGCACCTACTGTGTGCCTGCAAATATTATTCCAATTTGAAACCCAGAGCTGCTGATAGGCACAAAGAAAGTGGGGTCTCCTACTGAAAGAAAGAAGGAAGAAGGCAGGACAGAAGAAGAGAGGGAGCAAAGAAAGAGGAGGGAGAGAATTCTCCAAGACTTCACTTCTTCCGGTGACTGCTCCTATATTTTTTAAATGAGCCTGGCACAAAACCCTCAAGAAAAGAAAAACAGGAGCTGGAGAGATTGCTCAGTGGTTAAGGCACTTGCTTGCAGAGCCTAAGGACCTGGGTTTGATTCCCCAGTACTCATGTAAAGCCAGATGCACAAAATGGCACATGCATGTGGAATTTTGTTTGCAGCTCCTGGATATCCTGTCATGTCCATTCTCTCTCTCTCTCTC
>PVHP010030846.1:0-21412 GCA_004024765.1 Zapus hudsonius | reverse complement strand
AGAGGTACGGACAGGAGAAACTGGCTGATTACTAGTCTATCCATGGTCCCCTGTCACAAGGACTGATCCAGACGACCCATGGAGGAGGTTATCCAGTTGAGGGGGGAGGGGAGGGCAGTGGGGAATTGGGGATAACAACTCATTGTTTGCCCACTAAATAAATGTTGTAACTCATTATGGACAATAAAAAAAATAAAAAAAAAATTTAAAAAAAATATCCCATAAAAAGCCAGCTCTTCAGAAAATAGTTGCATGGATCATTCAGACTGAAGAGAAAGAAAAACACCCACATGAGATAACAGGACAAACCATATTCAAATAATAGGTATTATAAAAGAATAAAGGAAAAACAGGAAAAACTACAAAAGCAAGAAATGGCAAGAATACACACATTTCAATAATAACTCTTAACATTAGTGGTCTCAATGCCCCAACTTGCAGACTGGATTAAAAGGTAGGATCCGAACTACAAATGTTTAGATGTGAATGTTTGTATGTGAATTGGAGTAATCATTAGTAGTAAAGGCCAGTAAGCTAGAAAGAGGCTGTAAGGGAGGAGGAGGAGGAGACTTAAGGGGAGGGTATTGTATATATGTAATTAGATGAACAGATTACTGGGGTACAATGGCCTAAGTGGGGTCAGGGGAAGGGACTGAGTAAAGGAAGGATGGGAGGAGGGTTAATCAAAATTCAAGAGGTTTAGAATAAGTCATATGGAAAACTTCTTTGGATAATGGCACACCCAGAAACCATAGACCATTAGAAAAATTTCAGTGCCAAGGCTCACCTTCCAATGAGTTGTTGGCCAGGGAGGTTCCCGAGACCTCCCAAAACATTACAGGCCATTGCCAAGGCTCATGGTTGCCCACTAGAACGAGATGGTAAGACTCTACTGCTGAAGACCACACAGGCTTGGACTACAGGTCACTGAGAAATCAAGCTGGAGCTGAGCTGGAAACCTCCTCCCTGTTAACCAGCTGACAGAAGATGGTAAAAAGCTATGGCTGCATGCAGCCCTGTGGGAGAGAGAAGTCATCAATGGTGGTGAACAGCAGTGGACCTTGTAAGCCTTAAGACTGACCAGCCAGGCCAAATGTGCCAACTAGTGCAATAGTGGCATGTCTGTTATGGGGAAACCAACCCCTCTCCAAATGGACTGGAGGCCTGCTCTACCAGAGGGAATACATGCTTGGTACTGAAGACCTAATCAAAAGCTTATGGCAGGGGGAAGTCATGAGCCCTAGGGGAGTAATGCCTGTTGTTTTCTGGCAAAATGTATATATTGTGCCCATCAAAATGCCTTAAAAGCACTTTTTAAAAATGTTCATATCCATATATTAATGCTACTCTCATTTTTGGACAGAGAAGCTTCTCTTTTCAGATGGTTGTATCCCACTAGGATGACTCAAAAGGCAGCATACTGCTAAGAAATGACCATAGACTGTTCAACACTGAGACAACTCTATCACACCTTCTAAGGCTCAGGATCCATTGAGGAAGAGGTGGCGGAAAGATTATAAAAGCCAAAGGAACTGCTCTGCTTATTATAGGACTGCTTATAATGCAATCTTCCAGACACAAATTGGCCTTGAAATTCATGACTTAGCAGTGCCTGATACTACCTAAAGACCTTCATAATAGCAGGAAAAGATGACATCGAAACAAAATAGAGACTAATTGAGAGAAGGGGATTTGATGGGGAGTGGATTTGAGAGTGAGAAAACAGGGGTAGGAAGAGAATTATGATTTATTGTCTACAATTATGGAAGCTGTCAATAAAAAGTACTGACAGCCCCACTTTTCATTATGTTTTAAACAGCCATACTGTGTACTCCCTGGGGCAGCATGGGGAAGCTCTGGAACAGAACACAGGCAGTTCCAGCTTAAATATCCAACCCCACAAGAGGGGCTTATTCCCAAGGTTGCATGTTAGTGGTATTCAGAGGGTAGAAACTTAGTCCAACTACACTGCTTAGAAGGAAGGGGCCTTTGGAAAACAATAAGGTCATTAAAATGGAGCCCATGACTGAATCCTGGGGGCTTTACAAGAAAGCACAAACACACGTGTGACTTATCTCTGGCTGTGGCACTCTGTAATGATGGGCCTCTGCCAGCAAGAAAGCCATCATCGGATGAGGTCCCTAGTCCTTCCACTGTCAGAACAAGCCAAGAATTTCTTTATGAGGTAGCTTGCCCTCAGTGACATTACTGCAGTAACCCAAAACAGACTAACACCGCTTATGAAGATGAAACACTCTATGGTACATAATAGAACACCATTTTACTATTCAATCATAAAAAGAATGAGATCTTGTCATTTGTAACAACATAGATGAAACTAGAAACATTTTGTTAAGTGACATAAATAAGGCATAGAAAGACAAGTACCAATATTCTCAATTATATGTGGAATGTACAATGTTGATCTCATGGAAGTTGAGAATAGAATGGTAGTTACTATATCGGGGAAGAGTAGGGAAGACTAGGGGAGAGAGGGGTAGAGAAAGGTTGATCCATGAGTATTAATTTAAGATTAAAGTAAGAAGTTCTGGTATTTGAAGTATAACATGAAAAAGAGAAAAAAGCTTTTGCTATTGTAGGCTATAAGTAGCGGTTATGTACTATATAGCTCAAAAGGCTAGAAGAAAGGACTTGGAATGTATGAAGAATGATAAGTGGGGGCTAGAGAGAGGGCACATGCCTGCAAAGCCTAACAATCCAGGGCTCGAGTCCCCAGTACCCATGAAAAGACAGATGCATAAAATGGCACATGCATCTGGTGTTAATTTGCAGTGGCTAGAGGTCCTGACATACCCATTCTCTCTCTGTCTCTGTCTCTTTTTCCAGGCATGGTGGCTCATGCCTTTAATCTCAGCACTCAGGAGGAAGAGGAGGTAGGAGGATTGCCATGAGTTTGAGGCCACCTTGATTCTGAATTCTTGATTCTTGATATTGAATTCCAGGTCAGTCTGGGCCAGAGCCAGACCCTACCTCCAAAACAAAGCCAAAAAAAAAAAAAAAACAAGCATGAAGGCATATTTTAGTCCCAGCACTGGGAGGCTTATGTAGGAGGAGTGCTGTGAATTTGAGGCCATCTTGGGCTACAGAGCAAGCTCCAGACTAGCCTCGGCTAGAGTGAGATCCTACCTCCAAAACAAACAAAAATGATAAATGAGGCTGGAGAGATTGCTCAGTGGTTAAGGCACATGCCTTCAAAGCCTAACAACCTGGGTTCTATTCCCCAGTATCTACATAAAGCCAGATACACAAAGTGGTGCATCATCTGGAGTTTATAGGCAGTGGCAGGAGGACCTGGTACACCCATACTCACTCTCTCTCTCTCTCCTTGCAAATAAATAAAAATATTTTTAAATGATAAATATGTTCAACTTCATTTAAACATTGTATACTGTGTATATATATATATATATATATATATATATATATATATATATCAGATAGCTCATTCATAGGTACAAGTTTTTGTAAATTTTATTTACATGTGTGTTTGGCACATGCACGCCAGGGTCTCTTGCAGCTGTAAATGAATGCAAGTCTGGCCTTAGGTGGGTGGCTGGAGAATTTAACTCAGGCTGGCAGGCTTTTCAACTGTTTTTAGTGGCTGAGTCATCTTTCCAGGCCCCTCATATGTAGTTTTCTATGTATCAGAAAAATAACTTAACCCATCTATAGAAAAATAAAAGATTCACTTTATACCAGAATACATGTTTATTGTGATGCTATACCTTGGTTTAGAGGCTTAATTGAATTTCTGAACTAAAACTATATTGCCTAGTATGTTTTCTTTCATAGCCAGTTCTTTAGGGTCTGAAACTGTTACTCATTCCACTTGCTTAAGGGTATTTCTCAGTGTCCTAACAATAGAACTTTATGCCTACACTCCTTCCTACCTCAGAATCATGTTCTCACTTATGATACCCAAATGTGTAAATGCTACTTCTGTAAGGTGCTATTATACATTATAGACACTAGGGCAAAATATTTTATACTTAAGATTTTTAAAATAGTATTTAAGAGCTATATTGCAAAAGTAATTTATTATTCACCTTAGAGGCAATAGTCTGTTATTCAAACCAAGACTGGACAGGATTTTGAGAACACCAGAAGAGCAATATTTTGTCTGTCTGTCTGTCTGTCTGTCTAAATATTTAACTGGTGATACTGGGGGGTGGGATTGAATCTAGGGCTTCATGCCATACTAAAAAAGCTAGAAAAGCACTCTACACCCCAGTCCTCTTTTTGCTTTTTGTTTTGAGATAGGGTTCCACTACGTTGCCCATGCTGGCCTGGAACTTACTCTGTATCATAGGCAAGCCTTGAATATGTACTCTCTCTGCTTCAGCCACTTGAGTGGGACTTAGAGGCCTCACCACTAGGCCTGGTTAGAATTTCAATATTTAAAAAGCACACAGATTTTACTATATTTTCATTTAATGACATTCAAATCATCAGCCATCTCTATAATAACTTGACAAACAGTAGATCTTGTGTTTCATTTTTCTTTTGGTTTGTTGTGCTGGGGATGGAATCCAGTACCTCATATATGCTTGGCAAGTGACCCATCACCAAGCTACAGTTCCATGCCCCACACAAAGTCTTTCTAAATTAACTTACCTGATCAAATCGTATGACAGGCTCATTTGCGTTATCAAAACTATACACCTCCACCATTCCATCATCTCTTCCAACAAGGATATCTTTAACTCCATCACCCACAATATCAAAGCTGTCCATGCACAAGATACCTGGGGGGGGGGCAGTAAGTAATGAGTGAGAAAACTGATAGCTGCAGTTAAGTACATACCACATACAAATAAAAACTTTATACTGTAGCTCAGAAACAGGAGAACAAAAGCACAACTTTTGTATGTAATCAGGTGCTTTTTTCTTTCCAACCACATTTATCTCTATCCACAGTTTGTTTTTGTATTCCACACGGCAATGGGCCCACATTTAAAACTCCCTGCAGCTCTGGCTGAACCTAGAGCTCCAGACTCATGTTTAATTTGGTGCCTTCCTATACACATTGGCACCTCAAACTTTCCATGCCCCAAACAAAATTCTTTATTCTCCTTTATACCACAGTCCATCAGTACTGCTCCATCCCTATCTTCCTCCATTTTCATTAAGTTGACAGTACCAACTTGCACAGGGGAAAAAGTCTAGGCTACATCTCTGATTCCTTTCTTCTCACTATCCATATCAAATCCACCAGCAACTTTTATCTGCTCTACCTTGGCAATATTTACTGAATTTGTTTTCATTCCTTTCCAGGCAGAGCTAGGCTGTAATCAGCTAGCCTGGACTATAATAAATCATAATAGCTATATCAACAGCTTCAAAGTGTTTTCCATGCTCCCATTTATGACTTGCTTCTCCAGAAATCCATTCTCAAGAAATATTCTTTTTGGTAAATTAGATCATGTCCCCACATATAAATCTCCAAAGACTTCCCACTGCACTTTAGTTAAAATGAAAGCTTTTACAAGGCTTACACAGACCTACCCAGTTTGGTTCTAGTCCTCATCCCTGACTTCAGCTCACTCAACCACACTGGTCCTCCTCCCATTCCTCCAATGAATCAACTGACCTCTACCTCAAATCCTTTCCACACATTCTTTTCTACTCCTGGAACATTGTTTTTCCCTAAGTTTTTGCATCTCTTTTTTCTTGCCAGGCATCAGCTCAAATTTTACCTATTCTAAACACTTTGATTACTCAGTAATGAGTAAGAAAACTGACAGCTGCAGTTAGTACATAACACAGCAGCTCTCAGGTGAAGCTACCTATTAGTCATTCACTTGCTCTCCCCTAACAAATACTTGCTCAGGAAATAAATAACTAGATGAATAAATATTCTGTATGTAAAGATGACCTACCTAGTTAGGTATAAATTTTAGGAAGAATATAAACTCTTTTTTAAAAATATTTTATTTATTAATTTTCAAGCAGAGAGATACAGAATGAGAGAGAGAGAGAGGGGGGGAGAGAGAGAGAGAGAGAGAGAGAGAGAGAACGAGAACCAGGGCCACCACCTTGTGGGTCTGGCTTATGTGGGTCCTAGGGAATTGAACCCAGGGCCTTAGGCACTGGAAGCAAGTGCCTTAACTGCTGAGCCATCTCTCCAGCCCAGAATATAAACTCTTTAGATAATAAGAATATACCCTGACCCACTGTACTTCCTTGCATCCTATTAAGCTCTCCAATACCAATTAATTACCTACCTAAGACAATTAAAGAGTGGAGTTTAACAAAGAATAATGGATGTTCAACTATAACATTATATCACAAATTACTAGTAATATTTCTTACATTAAAAAAAGTAAGCCAGGTGTGGTGATGCACACTTTTAATCCCAGCATTTGAGAAGCAGAGAAAGTAATATCTACAGTATAATACACCTCATAAATAGTTAATAAATCAAATTGTTAAGTCTTCCATATAATATAAATAAAAAAATGATAGGCTGAAGAGATGGTTCAGCAGTTAAAGGCACTTGCTTGCAAAACCTGATGGCCTGGGTTCAATTCCCCAGTACCCACATAAAGCCAGATGGACAAAGTGGTACATGCATCTGGAGTCTTTTGCAGTGGCAGGAGGCCCTGGTGTGCCTATACTCACTCTGTCTCATTCTCTCTGTCTTCCTCATATAATTAAATAAAAATATTGAAACAAGAAGAAAAGTTTGTCATTTTTAAAAAATGCACTGCATAGTCTGTTACTAAATATTGAAATTTCAGAATGTGAGCTGCATCAACCATACCTCCCCTCTTTCTGTCATTTCGAATTTCCCATTTAGGTACAGGTTTAGATGTCGTGATCTGAATAAGCCCAAGCTTCCCATCTGACGTTCCAAACAAAAGGTCTTCTCCTGAGTCACCTAGTTAAAATTAAACATATGAACAATCTCTTTAAAAGTAAAATATTTTCATGTAAAAATATGACATTACACAAAAATAGAAAGCTCCATTTGGGAAATTGTTACATATTCACAGACTTGTATAGCCATCAAAGGAAAGCCTACTCCCCACTATCTAATCTCAAAAGGAAGAAGTACAGTAGCTCATGACTGTGAGCAAACACATGGTCAGAACACACATCTCAGCTCCAGTGTGTTTTGTTGACAAGCTCCCTCTTTCACTTAATATATATATTAATATATAAATAAAATTATCGATAGTTGACAGTAAAAACCGAAATCTGATTACCACCATCTCCATTGTATAGGGCCAAGATAGTAGGTGGGCCAGGGACTTCAATTTCATACATCACATCAGATCCCTGAAGGAGAACAAAAATTTCAAAGCTAAAACCAAAAAAAAAAATATAAGAGGGCATTCATAGATAACATTATATTATATAATATCAATATTAAAATATAGCACTAAACATTTAGAATAAAACTGCTGAAAATTGTTTAAAGAATATCAACTTATACTTGTCAAAGCCAGGCATCCTTTTTCCTTTATACATGTTCTCTAAAGAGTTTTGATCCCATGGACATGGATAATGGTGCAGCGAGAAGCCACAGATGGTTATTAGAAAAATTTCAGTGATGGGGTGGGATACCTTCCAGGAAGTTGTTGGCCAGAGAGGTTCCTGAGGCCCCCTCAACAGTACAGGCCATTACCAAGGCTGTGGGTTGCCCACCAGAACTAGATGGTAAGGCCCTACTGCTGAAGACTCCACATACTGGGCTGCAGGTCATTGAGAAATCAAACTGGAACTGGCCTGGAAACTTCCTCCCTGTTGACTAGCTGTCAGAATGCTGGAAAGAGCTATGAGAAAAGTCATCAATAGTCTTAACCTGCAGTGGACCCTGCAAGCCTGGGATTGGAAACCTATGGCTGGGAAAGTTATAAGCCCTAGAGGAGAAACTACTATTGTTGTCTGGCTAAATGCATATATTATGCATACCAAACTACCTTCTAAACACTTATGTTTATGTCCACATATTAATGCTAATACCACTTTGTGTTAGAGAAGTTTCTTTTTTCAGGTGGCATTGAACACTGGGGTGACTCAAATGTCACCACAGAGCTAAGAAATGACAGTACAGTGTTCAGCACAAAGTGAGACATGTCTGTCACACTCTCCAAGGCTCAGGGTCCATTTTGGAGGACATGGAGAAAAGAATATAAGAGCCAAAGGAAAGGTAGGACTGTTTACAATGCTATCTTCCAAACACAAAGTGACCATATTCATAACCTCACAGACCTACCTACACAAGACCATCATAATAAGAGGAAACAATGATGACATCAAAATAGAAGAGAGACTAGTTGGAAAAAAGAAGGGATTCACTTGAGGGTGGGAACTATGGCTTATTGTCTATACTTACAAAAGCTGTCAGTAAAGTTAAAAAAAACTTGAAAGATCTCAAAACATTTGCCACAAGTAAAAATAATTGATCAGTTAAGTAAATTTTTCTTCAGATAAAACTTTATGTAGGACACAATGTAGTAATCACTAAAGTAATCTTATTTCAAGTAAGCAATACTTATTCATTTACCTACATTATGAAAAATTATAAAAATGCAAAGAATAGTAACCTGTAAAACTCTGAGCACCCGGTCCTGGCAGGCCAGCACTGGTGTAATACGAGGTACTCTTTCCACTGGAAGGCAAATAACATCGTTGATTTTGTCCCCAGAAAGGTAATAATGTTGGTCTTTGCAGTCACAGTAATGATTGTAGATGTAATTTGCACTGAGAAATAGGTCAGAGCCAGATATGTACCTGAGAACATTAAAAAGTAACTTAAAACATCCATATATTTAAAAATAAATACAAGTAATCTTAAAATTATTTTTTAGGGATGAAAGCAAGTTTATTTATAGTCTACTATCACTTAATTAAAGATATAGAAAACAATTATTTTTTCATTTCACTTACTTAATTTCTAGCCTTTGGGGGAAGTGAGATGCACACGTGACACTGCAAACAAATGCCAGGCACATGTGCCACCTTTAGCATCTGGCTTTATGTGGGTGCTAGAGAATCAAACACAGATTGACAGACTTTGTATGCAAGCACCTTCAACCTTTAATGACTGAGCCATCTCCCCAGCCCTACCTTTTTGTTGCTTTTTTGAAACTGACTCATGTAACCCAAGATGACCTTGAATTTACTATGTAGTCAAAGAAGCCCTTAAACTCCTGACCCACCAGCCTCCACCTCCCAAGTATAGAAATTACAAATATGGGCCAACATCTTTAATTTCTATTCTTCTGATGTAACACTTTTTGATTTTGATAACAAAAGATATAAAATAAAAACTAAACTCAGAAAAACGAAAATCAAAGATGTAATATGTTTTTGAAAATATTAAAAAGAAACTTTTTGAATGTGCACTATGTGAAGAACAATGTCCTAAGTGAACGACATGTATGGTACAACAAATTCTCATAATCCACAAAGTAGGGAGTGTTAATATCCTTAAGCTAATGTAAACAGTGGACTGCAAATTAGGTAGTTTTTAGTGACAGTTAGTACCCTCATTACAATACTAAATTGCTGGGAAAAGTGTCCAAAGTAAACTTAAACTAAATAAAATAGAGGGAAAAATGTTTCCATTAGAAATTTATCTTGAAAATAAGTTTACTTCAAGTTGTGATTAACAAAGTTTAGCTAATAATCACAACAAAAAATACTGTCATTCATTCTTAGGTTGGATCCAGTTTTTTCCCTTGCTTGAACTGAACTTTTTTGACAAAAAAAATCTGTATTAAAAACACTAGTGTAATACCGGTTGGGATATCTCAATCTGAAAATTCAAAATGGCTAAAGTCTACAACTTTTGAATGCTAACATGATGTTTCAAACACTTTCAGATTTGGGAACTCTTCAGATTTTGGGATTAGGAATACTCAACCAATAAAACCTTTCCAAGTGTTCCAAAATTCAAAAACTCCAAAATATGGAACACTTCTGATTCCAAGCACTTCAGAGAAAGGAATATCATTCCCTTCTACATTGCTCTCTCCATATGATAAAGACAAAAGTAATTTAATTTGAAAGTTTCATCTACTTCTCCAACTCGATTTAAATTTTTCAATGCTGAAAGTATTCTCTAAATAGTTTATGCTATAATAACCCTAACTTCTTGAGTTAATAAATGGTGTGACATTGTGGCTCTAATTATACAGAAAATATTTTTATTAGCTTCATGAAATTCTATATACTTTTCTAGATTTAAAATTCCATTTAAAATATTAATTTTCATTATAATTGCATTATATTGGCCATACTATATTTAGCAATCACTCGTTTAGAGTGGAGAAAAACTGTAGCATTAAGCAGGGAAAGATATTTGAGGGCTGATCAATTCTATAGGTAGTTTCTTGGCAAAATATTTTCAAGTTATAGTATGTTTTACTATAAGGCCATATAAATATGGGATTCAGATAAAGAAGTTACAAAAATTGAGTAATAACCCTTTCCATCCCATCTCTGCCAATACAATAAAAACATTTAAAGAAACTGCTCAGAAAATTGGGGAAACTCTCTCATACCTTATCCACACACCTCTCTGAATGAAGTGATATTCAATAATAAGTTGTTCTGATTTTAGAATTTCAGTTGTCATTGGCTGTATCTATCTACGAAAGCATTTCAAACATTTACATTCTTAAACCACATGAAATACTTTCGCTCCCTACAGTTTAACTCTCATCTCACGAGGCCAAGGTTTTAAGACCCACATATCAAGAGAAATGCAGCAGATGACAGAGGAATGACAGGTGTCATCTGTGCACTGTACAGAAGGGTGGAACATACCAGAGGTTTCCAAACCAAGGCTGTGGTTTCTTCTACAACTCAGCTGCCTCAGTCAGTTTCAAGGGAAAAACTTTGGAGGTGGGGAATGAGCACTCCTGGTTACTCTGATTCAGTGGAGTATGAAGTGGGGCATCAATTGCTTAAGCTTCCTAGGAAGCCTTCCTAAGTAGCAGGTTTAAGTAACTGGATTATGGAGACCTACTTCTTCATTAGCTAATTAAAAGATATAATTCTACTAAGGAGAGGGGGAGAGAGACAGTTTGGGTGGAAGTACTCTGCTGGGGTGGAGAAAGCCTTACCCTAAAACCATAGGTGGTTGCTGGTGAATCCCAGTGCCAGAACTGGGTTACCTCCTCACAGTGAGCTGTTGGTCATGGAGGCCCACGAAGTCCACACAAAAATGCTGGCCATTGCCAAAGCACCCACCAGAACTAGATGGTAATACCCGATTGCTGAAGACCCTACAGGCTGTGGTTACAGGACGTTGAGAAATCAAGTTGGAACTGAGATGGAACCCACTGCTTTGCTGGCTAGCTGTCATAGTGCTAAATAGTGCCCACAAGCTGCTGGGGTATTAAAAGCATCAACAGTGTGAATAAGCAGTGGATTCTGCAAGCTAGAAAAATCAATCATTCAGGAAAAACATATCTACCAGTGCAAAGGTGGCACATAAGCTATGGGGGTATTCAAGTGCTCTCTGATTAGACCCATTCAGTAGAAAGGAATTCATGCCTGGTACTGAGAACCAAGTCAAAAGCCTATGGCTTGAAAGGGAATAGTCCTTAGAAGGATGCTTCCACAGTTCTTTGGCTAAAAGAAGAGGTTATACCAACAAAAAGTCTTCTAAATGCATATGTTGATCCCCTTTGATCAGTGTTGCTCTCACTCTTGATTACAGAATCTCCTTTCACAGGTGGTGAATACTGGGGGAGACCCACTATCCATCAAAATGACAAGAGAAAGCCAAGTATCTAGCACTAAACAAGTCACCTCTCCCATATCCACAGAACCCAGGAAAGAGGAAGTGGTAAATTAAATATAAGGGTTGCTCTCAACTGTTAGCCAGAGAACCTTCTCCATGGAGATTGTGGGAGATACTAAGACTCAAAACTCATCAAACTTAAAATAAGAGGCTGCTGAGAGCTCACACTCAAGGAACAGGAACTGATGGATCTGGAGAGATTTTTCAATTCCAAAACTTCTAATACACCCTCCAAGATTTAGGGAACCTTGTGGAAGATGGGAGACAGAAAGAATATAAGACCTATATATAGGGTGGGAAGTCACTGGGCAAGAAGTCACTTTCCTTCCCACAGGAACTGAGTGGCGCACTCATCACTTGACAGTCATTACTGATCCCTCCACGAAGGTGGACCTTTAGTGGAGCAGAGGTGGGGAGAAAGGACATATGAGGATAACGTAATGGGAATATAGCTACTAGTATGTTCATATATTAAATTTCTCAATAAAAATTTTTTAATAAAAATTATTTCTTAAAAAATAAAGTAAAAGAGAAACTATATTAGAGCTGGGGAGATGGCTCACTTGAAGACCTTGCCTCAATGTGGAAAGCAAGAATCAACACCCAAAGTTGAACTTTGACCCCCACATGAGCGACATGGTACATGCATGCCCTCACACACACAGATTAAAAAAAAGAAAAATGAGGCATTTGGATCCTAGACCCTAGGCAAGGCCAGGTGAGGGAGCCTTGCCTTGGCTCCTCACCAGCCGGTGGGCCCCACAACCTAGCCCAATGACCTCAGGTTCCAGGTCAGGTAAGCAAGCAGCCACTTTGTTCAACACCAACCTGTACAATGTGGCTCCGCCCACTAACCCTTTGACCCCAGAAGAGGCAAGGTTTGGGACCTGTGCCAACCTCCCACACACCCTTGCACATATGGACCCCAGACCCTAGATAAGGCCAGGTGAGGGAGCTGTGCCTTGGATCCCCACCAGCCCATGGACCCCAGGACCCTGCCCCCTGACTCCATGTTTCAATCAAAGGCCAGCCCCCAACCTGCTACTGCTTCGGAAGATTTGAACACCCCCCAAACTTCCTGAAACCAGAGGAACCAAGCACGTGTCAAAACCTCACCAGCCCTTGCCACAATCTCGAGTAAGACCCCCCACTTTTGCTGAGAGCCTGGGTAAAAGCAATCTCTCACCTGAACATGGACAGATCACAATGCAAGAAGAACACACAGGCAAAGGAGCCCCACACCAAGTTCGCCTAGCCCCACTATGGAAGTCAACAACAAAAATATCAAAGAAAGAGCACAGATGCAAGCCCAGGAGGAGATGACATATTCAGGACATCTCTGCACAGATTCTATATCCAGATTATTAATGGAAGTGGAAGCAAAAATTGACAATGAAAGTAAAAAGTGCAGAATCAGCTCGCAAGCTTCGCCACCAGGCTCAATACAATGGAGGAAAAACACATGGGCTCTGGCAGAACAGTAAATGAGCTAAAGGCAAACCAGCAATCAGAGGAGCTGAAGAATCAGCTGGCAAAACTAAACAAAGACACAATCAAATACAAGGATGAGTACAAGGAAGCATTAAGTAAGACAACCTTTGAAATGAAAATGCAGTCAGTGGTTCCATAGTGTAATGGTTAGCACTCTGGACTCTGAAATGAAAATGCAACTCAACAAAGAAATGAAGACAATGCAAAAAGCTCTATTGGAAAACCAAAATCAAGTGGAGATATTTAAAACATCTCTAGAATGCCTCACTACCAGAGTAAATAACCTGGAACATAGAACCTCAGACGTGGAAGACAAAGCAGAAAAAAGAGATTGGGATAACAGAAACTTGGATAAGTTCAAAAAAGATTGCAAACAAAACATAAGGGAACTATGGGACACCCTTAAATGACCAGACCTCCGGATCATGGCGATGCCAGAGGAGGAAGAAACCCAGGCCAAAGGCATAGAGAACATATTCAATAAATTATTGAGGAAAATTTCCCCATCCAGATACAAGAAGCACACAGAATATCAAACAGACAGGACCAAAGAAGAAACTCCCCAAGACACATTGTAGTTAAAACCCTAAACATTGAAAGCAAGGAGAGGTTCTAAAAGCAGCAAGAGCAAAACAAAGAATCACATATAAAGGCAAACCCATCGGAGTTATGCCAGACTTCTCCACGGAAACTGAGGGCACCACCTGGTATGTGGGGCCCTGAATAGAATGGGAGGAAGCCTAACCTCAAGAATAATTGCTCAGGCCTAAATCTCCCTGTCCTAGTTATTGGTTCCTTCCCACACTGAGCTGTGGATCAAAGAGACCCACGTAGTCCCCAAAGTGTGACAGACTTCTATCAAAGCTCTTAAATACCTGCCCCAGGCCTAATCCTATTGCTGGAGAAATTACAAAGTGTCATCAAACAACAAGAGATCCTGCTAGATCCAGAATGGTAACCAGCTCCCAGATGGTAGCATTGGAAGGTGTTGCATGAGTTGCCAGGGGAAATTGGTCAATGATATTTGGAGAAAGCAGAGACCACTGATATACAATATAGACAGTTGTCACAAGAATACTGAACACATGGCTGTATGGAAGAGACCAGCAAGTCAAAAAATGCTCATCTGTACAATGTTGGCACTAAACCATGGAGGGTAATCAACGGATTAATGATTGGCAAAGAGGTCCGCTTAGTCACAAAGAACCCTTAACTGGAACTGGGATCAACAGCATAATCCTATGGGGACCAAGAACTCAGGCTCCTAGGGGAAATTCCCACTACCAGTAAGCAACAGAGAGGCTACACCCATTAGGAGCGAGCCAAAATAGCAATGTTGTCTCATTTAACCTATATTGATCTCACTCTCTGATGGAGATTCTGTTTGTATTTTTCAGCAGGCATTGAGAGAGCCGGGGACAACCCAATTCCACCAACAAATCATTGGATGAAGGCTGAGATCCTGGCAGGAGACAAACCACCCCTGGTCTTCACATAGGGCCCAAATCAAACCACCCCTGGTCTTCACATAGGGCCCAAATGAAACCTATGAGAATGTGAGGAGACAAACAGGAGACCAATCACCACAGCAAGTCTGATAACCCATGAAAGGTCAATGGAGACAGACACCAATGATACCCATCACAACCCAGGACAAAGATCCAGAGATACTTAAGATCTCTACAACAAAGCAGATTCAAAACTGATCCACTATGACTCAGGGAACTGAGCGGAAGAGGGGGTGGAAAGAATGTAAGTGCCATGGTGGGGGACAATATCCAAAGACATTGCCCCCCTCAGGAACAATATATAAGGAGGAAGGAAAAAAAAAAGAACAAAAAACTGGCTACCTCTGGTATAGTTCATATCCCCTAACCTATGGACAGATCCAGTATGTGCATAGAGGAAGTACCCACAGAGAGGAGAGAAACGGGGACACATTCACAAGATTTGCTTATACAATGTATATAATTATTCATAATAAAGATATTTTTAAAGTCTAAGAATACCTAATAAATAAATCTAATGTATGATCTAGCTTTTTTTGTTTGAAACATTATTGGATCAACTGACAAAACAGTCAGATCTTCAAATAACAAAAAAAAAAAAAAAGAAAAAGAAAAAAGAAGAAAAATGAAATCAGATTAGATGACCTTTAAAGCCTTTCAAACCCCCATTATTGAACTAGAAATTTAAAATCTTAATTATAAAATTTCACACATTAGTTATATTTCACATATTAGAACTTCTTACTTAGTTTTACCCAATTCACCTGAAATCATAGCGCATTTTCCTATTTTCTGAGACTAAGTCTCCTCTGTAGTTCAAGCAGGCTTCCAAATCAGGGCAATCATGCTGCCTCAACCTCACAAGAGCAGCGATTACAGGCTAGCCACCATACCCTGCTGATGGTCAGACTTTTGCTACCTCAAAATCACAACTACCAAAGACACCCAAGGAACAGGAACCTATATACATGGGCTTTTTCACTTTTTTCCCCTTCCTGTACATTGAATGATAACTGAACCAGGCAGTCAAACTGAATGCATACTATTGTTATACTTCAAAATTTATAACAGGAGTCAGAATATTCATTCACATCATAAAGAATGATAAATGTCTGATGTGACAGATATGCTAATTACTCTGATCATTACTCAACATATACATGGATTGAAACGTCACTCTGGATGCTAAAATAAATACTGTGTCAATGAAAAATCCAAAATGTACTTTAAAATGTAAATGCTGAAGCACACACACACACACACACACATAGATCCATTATATAAAATGTGATTTTTTTTGGTAAGGTTCAGGGAGGCTTTATTAGATTAAGAGAAAAAAAGAGGAGGAAGTACAGACAGCTCCTATCATGAGGGAGACAAGAGGGGGTAAAACTCACCCTTTGACCCAAATTGGGGTTATTTATAAATTCTAAATATCACATTAAAAAAATTTCAACAATCAATTTTGTATTGTTTCGAGGTTAAACTTAGTTTCTGACTAATAAAATACCTTTAGCCAATTTTATTTTAGAGAAAACCTATTAAAGTGTAATATTTAATCAGATGCTCTATAGACCCAAAACATTATATTTATAAAAAAAAGAACAAGTAACATACATAGCTTTAATGCTTTCAGTGAGGTTTGTTTCAAACGACAGAAACTGCTTTCCTCTCTTTGTGAAGCCTCTAATCTCAGATCCTGAAGCAGTAAAAATTTTCTCTTGTGGTGTGTTAAGAACACCTCCGAGCTCCAGCCTCGCAATCTTCTGCCCTGGCAAAGTCTTGAACACCGCCTGGAAACCCGATCAAGAAAAAAGGTAAATGTCCAAGTTATCTTATTGCAAGCATTTTCCCTTTACTATAAACAATGCTATGATTTTAAACTTACAAAATATTACAATTTATTTTGCATTGTCTGTATTTTAGGAAAACTTTTCATTAGGAGCATTCAATAAGCAGTTAATCTGTCTTTTGTTCTTTCTAAAACTGCACTTACCACTGCTTCTCCTTTCTTCATGGCAAAGCATGTAACTACCCCATCTTGATCTCCAACAACTACCTATAACAGATGGATGAGTCTAAGATTAATATTACTGATTCTACAGCACCATGATATCTAAGACACCACATCAAGTTTAAGGGTGGTATTAAATAGGAAGAAAAAAGTCATAGGTATTTGAAAAAGCTATCTAACTATCTTTCTGTATTTTCAACTAAATATCTGATATATATATATAGATTTTTTTCTGGATTTTTTTTCATATATTTCAAGCAAAGCAACATATCACAACAAACTGAATTCAAAAAACAGATACAAGAACCCATTTGCCTCTGGAGAGCTTGCTCAGTGATTAAAGGAACTTGCTTGCAAAGCCTGATGGTCTGGCTTTGATTCCCCAGTACCCATGAAAAGCCAGCATATATCTGGAATCTGTGTGCAATGGCAAGAGGTCCTGGTGCACCCATATTCTCTGCCTGCCTGCCTGCCTCTCTCTCTCTCTCTCTCTCCTCTCTCTCTCTCTCTCCCTCCCTCACTCTCTCAAATAAAAATATATTTTTAAAAACACAATATAGGGCCTGGAGAGATGGCTAAGTGGTTAAGGCATTTGCCTGCAAAGCCTAATGATAAAGCCCACATAAAAAGCCAGATGCTCAAGCCGGGCGTGGTGGCGCACGCCTTTAATCCCAGCACTTGGGAGGCAGAGGTAGGAGGATCACTGTGAGTTCCAGGCCAGCCTGAGACTACAGAGTGAATTCCAGGTCAGCCTGGACTAGAGCGAGACCCTACCTCGAAAAACAAACAAACAAACAAACAAACAAACAAGCCAGATGCTCAAAGCAGAGCATGCATCTACAGTTTGTTTGCAGTGGCTAGAGGCTCTAGAGCAACCATACTCTCTCTCTCTCTCTCTCTCTCTCTCTCTCTCTCTCTCTCTCTCTCTCTCTCTCTATCTGTATCTCTCTGCTTGCAAACAAATAAATACATATATTTTTAAAACAGTATAATAAATATATATAAGGCTGGAGAGATGGCTCAGAAGTTAAAAGCACTTGCTTGCAAAGCCTGCCCTTATGTGCTTCATTTACCAGTACCCATGTAAAGCCAGACATATGAAATGGTGCAGGCATCTGGAGTTCATGTGCAGTGACAAGAGGCCCTGGTGTGCCCATTCTCTCTCTCTCAAATAAATTTTAAAAATTAAATAGATACAAATAACAAAATAACAATAGAATATGGATACAAACATAAAAACCAATGACTTAAAGATATGAGAAAGTTTAAGACAGCTGGGCGTGGTGGGAGGCAGAGATCAGGAGTTCAAGGCCACCTTTAGACTACATAGTGAATTCCAGGTCAGCCTGGGCTAGAATGAGATCCTACCTCAAAAAAAAAAAAAAAAAAAAAAAAGGACAGGCATGGTTGCATATACCCCCTTGAGAGGCTAAGGTAGGAGGATCAGGAGTTCAAAGCCAGCCTTAGCTATGAGAGTGAGAGTTTATTTAAAGAAAGATTATCTCTATGTTCTGTTATGTTCCATATTTCTTTTTACATGTACACGGTCTGTAACACAGAGTAAATTATTACCTGAATGGAGGAGGAGTCTTTGATTATTTGCTTGTTGTTCTGTTTCTGCAGGTCTAGGGAAGGACCCAAGGTCTTAAGTATGCAGTGTTGTACCACTAAGCTACATCCCCAGCCCAAGATGCAGGGTTTTTAACATTTTTTTAAAAATATTTTTTATATATTTTTAAATTCATTTTTCAAGGAGAGAGAGAGAGAGAAAGAGAGCGTACCAGGGCCACTACCTTGTGGGTCTGGCTTATGTGGGTACTGGGGAATTGAAGCGGGGGCCTTAGGCACTGGAGGCAAATGCCTCAACCACTGAGCCATCTCTCCAGCCCTTAACATTTTCTTACATGATTTATTAATTATGCATAATTTAAATGTCCAAGAAAATGACTATCTGTAAATGTTCATTAATATTCTAACTCTGGTCAAATACAAAGAAATGTATTACTATTTTAATATTAGCAATTTTTTACAGACTATAACCCATAAAAAAGGAAATGTAAGCCTCTCCCATTAGTAAGGGAGAAATGCAGATATCATTGTCACCAGCACCTTTTGTGTAGATCTTTGTCTTGAGGCAGGAAGTAGCTTCAAAGTCTTCTGAGAGGTCACTCCCACCTAAGGAAACAAACAGAAAAAACCTGGCTGGAGACAAGACTCAGCAGTTAAAGGCACTTGCTTAAAGCCTGCCAGCCTGGGGTTCCATTCCCTAGAACCCACAAGATGTACAAGGTGATGCATGAATTTGGAGTTCATTTGCAGTGGCAGGAGATCCTGGCAAAACCCATTCTCTGTCTCTGTCAAAAACATTTTTTAATTTTATTTTTTAAAAAATTAAAAAACAGTGCAGGGCTGGAGCTGATGGCTCAGCAGTTAAAGGTACTTGCTTGAAAAGTCTGACAGGCTGAATTTGATTCCCCAGTTCCTACATAAAGCCAGATACACAAAGTGGCACATGCATTTGGAGTTCATTTGCACTGACATGCCAGTTCTCCCTCATTCCCCCTTTCCCTCTCTGTTTGCTAAGTAAATAAAAAATGTTTTGTTTTTTTTTTTTTTAAAAAAAAAAACAGTTCACTGGGCGTGGTAGGGCACACCTTTAGTCCCAACACTGGGGAGGCAGAGGCAGGAGGATTGCTGTGTTCGAGGCCATCCTGAGACTACGTAGTAAATTCCAGGTCAGCCTGGGCTACAGCAGGCCCTACATCCAAAAACCAAGCAAACAAACAAACAAAAAACCCAGTTCAGGTCATAGTGAGCTATTTTTACTGAGTGAAATAACTATTATCAATAATAAATTTATTTTCTGATAAATGTCACAAAAGTCAGAATATAGCAAACAACCCAAAATTATAATTTATATTGTGAAGCCCAAAGTAATTATGTGACACTATTGATAAGACATTTTAGAAGCCTTTCCCAATTTTATATGGCTGAAGATTTTGTAAAATGATTAAAAATCTTTGAAAGCAGATTCACTATTGAAAATACAATGTAGGGTATCGGGAGACCGTTCAGTCAGTAAAAGGCTTCCCTCACAAGCATGAGGTTCTATGTTCCATTCACCATACTCATGTAAAATGCCAGGCCTGGGCTCCTGCCTGTAATCCCAGGGGTGGGGGAGGTGGAAACAGAAGGCTCTCCAGAGCTTTCTGACTAACCAGTGTAGCCTAGATGGTGAGCTCCAAGCCAATGAAAGACTCCCAGCCCTCAAAATAATAATAATAGTAATAATAATAATGATTATTTAAAGGTGGACAGCATTCCTGAGGAATGATATCTGAAATTATTCTGGCCCCCATACATACATGCATACACACCACACACCTATAAAAAAATACAGCATAGATTTTTGTTGAAACGCCAGACATGTGGATAGTAAAAACGTCCAAAGATTAATTGAAGATGCAGAAGGGTGAAAGCATCATGGCTTGTTCAGCCGGGGAGGACTGTCAGCAGAAGCATATGGTTGAGGAGATTGGCACTGGTGGGAGAGAAGTTTGAAGAAAACCTATCACGGAAGAAGACGATTTCGTTCTGTTTTCGGGAGTCGTATTAAGAGCTCAAGCGATCTGTTTAGATTGCGGTTTTAACAACATCAGCCCATCATCATCAGGTGATCAGCCCATCATCATCAGGTGAAAGTTGAACCTGGAGGCCGTTTGCATAGTCAGGAGACCATTTCAATTATCCAACCAAGAGGCGAGGACTCAAACTGAGGGTCCCTAGCGATGGGGACGAAAGTGACAGCCCCAAGGCGACAAGGGATGTTAACTGGCTGGGACGGCTGACAAGATAGGGAATGGACAACTGGGATGATTAATTCTAGGGCGGCTCCAACAGCAGCGGGGACACTTCCAGCCAAGGAGCAAACCTCCTTCCCGGGGCCCCACGATCCTCCGTTTGCACTGGGAAATATCTATGGAGACCAAGCGTTGAATGCTGAACTCCAGGGAAGGGGTGTCTGCTGGCCCCGGGGCTGGACGCCCGGCCCGTACCTGCAGATAATCAGCTCGGTTTAAGGTCAGGTCCATGGCGGCGGCGCGCAGGGCCGGGGCCGGGGGCGCAGACGCGACCAGCTCCGAGCCTCGCCCGGGATCCCCGCTCCCGGCCGCCAGGATAGCGCCGCCCTCAGCGAGCCTCCGCGGGCGTCAGGGACGCGGCGCAGGCGTGATGTCACAGCCCACGTGACCGACAGGGCACTCGCTCCGCCCCTCCCTCTCCCGGCGGCCCGCCCTCTAGTAGTCTGCTCCAATCAGAGACCCGGGAGCGGTCTTGGCTCCGCCCCACTGCCCGGCGAGCGTCCTATCGTAGCTGAGGAGAAAGCCTGATGGACGTGTGCCTTGGCGGCCCTGCACAGGCCCGGCACAGGAGCCTTCGGCTGCAGGCGGCGGCGTACAGGTAAATCTAGGTTCACGTTCAAAACTCTCAGAACTGGAGGACTCTAGGAGCTTTTATTTCTGAGGTGTTATTCATATTTACGGTATTGGACAACTGCAACTGAAAACAAGTTGATGAAATTGTTTAAATCCCATTGCCAAAATATCTTAATACATCAAA
>PVHP010030845.1:0-11893 GCA_004024765.1 Zapus hudsonius | reverse complement strand
AAAAAAAAAAAAAAAAAAAAAGAATTATTGTCTAGAAATGTAACAACAGTATCTTGGCAAGTTTTGCTTTGCATTAAGCAGGAAACACAGCAGGTAATACTTTCCCATTACTTCTCAGGCATTTCCATAATAGTGGACGATGAATGATGCTACAGAACTGATCCTAAACATGTCAGTCAATTATGACCAGAAGATGACAAGTATTAACTTGATTAATACTTTCTATCCTGATATCCTTCACTGAAACATCACTCAACAAAGAAAGATCTGCAATTGGTTCCTCTAATTACTACTACTGAGAAAACCGCATGGATGGGAGGAAAATCGGCCCCCTGGATTTTGTAAACAGCATTTTCATACATTTTTTCCACTAGTCATTCATAATCTTAAGGAACACCTGAGAGACTGATAGAGGTCCACCTTTAGATGCTAGAAATGCTGCAGCACATTTTAGTAAATTACTTACTTTGACAAATATGAAGAGAAATAGGAAGATGATGAGATCAGTTAAATAAAATTTCTCTACCAACAGCAGCAGATAAATGGATGAGATAAATCATTGGCATTATTAAATTGTGATATGGAAATGCCCTCGCAACACTGGATAAACTAACATGGTATTAAAATAATATAATAATGGAGTTGGGGTCACGTCTGTAATTAGGCACTTGGAAGTCTACCAGAGGAGGATTGCAGGAAGAGAGCAGCCTGGTTTACATAGCAAACTGCAAACCAGCCAGAACTAGAGTGAGACCCTGTCACAAAGTACAAACATCACATATAATTACAATAATGGAAATGAAGTATTTTGACAAAGATCTTATTCCCCAAGTTCATAGCCATAGACATTCTGCTCCTTCTATGTGGGGTACAAGGCACACTTTCTGCAAAGTACACAAGGCTTCCCACTGTAGGACTGCCACAGCTTTTAGACCATCCGTCTGGAAAGCAATCGTGCTAACACCTTGAACTCTTCGTGTGAATTGAGCCCTTGCGTTCTTTATGCTTTGGTTATTTCCTGTGTTCTTACCAAGTTTATTATACACACAAAAAAGACATGCAAATATACAACAAATAGTTCATACTGAAAATTTTAGAACCATGGGCCCTGCACTTGCTTCAGCTGTATTCCTAACCTTGTTTCAACCTGAAGGATATTTTCAAAAGGTTGCTGGGGAGATGGCTCAGTGGGCAAGAACACTAGCAGTGTCATCTCCTGATTTTGGTTGGGCCAGTCTAACCAGATTCAGTGAGTGACCCTGAGGGTCACTCAAGGAGGAAGGTAAGGCAGAAGAGTGACTGAGGAGGAAAGCCCATATCATCCTATGGTCCCCAGTACATGTGTACAGAGGGTGTGTGGATCTATACTCACATGTGCATAAAACCACACAAACATATACAACATATACAGCATGTACATAAATTACACAGAGATATGGTACTGTTTCAGTATTGCACTAAACACATATCGATGTATTAGTACTGTTTTTCTAGATGGGAAGTTTTTAGAGATCATCTTTTTAGAAATGTAAATGAGTGGATTGGGGCATTTGCTAATTTCATGGCTTTTCCTGCTCTTCAGCAACTGGCCTACTCAAAGTAGACAGGGTAGCCAGAGTGCTATCTGACCAAGGGGTAACAAGGCTAGTATTACCTATGGTTATTCCAGAGTGCTACAGTTTCAGGAAAGTTCTACAAGCTTCTTCACAGTTGAAGACAGCTAAATTTTAGGTTTTTCTCGTTTTAAATAACACAACCATAAGAAATATAAGTGATTAATGAAAAAGACGACATGAAGATGGACAAACCTGGTTTCCCAGATGACTCGGCCTCCCTCAGTTTCTGGGATGCTAGAAGCTTTTCCTGCAAAGCTCTCTGGGCGAGCTGTGTGTCCCATTCTTCCAGCTCCTTTTCAAATCGCCGGTTGTCTTCCTCAACAAAATCTCTCAAATCTGGTGGCAATGTTTCTATTCCCACAAGGGCCTGCCCAGTTTCTTTGTTAAACTCCTCTGCAAATAACATTGTAAACACTAGTCAAAAATTATGAATTGAAAGAAAAATGCAAAGGTCCAAGTAGAATGCATTTCAAATGAAATATAAAGTTATGTACTGTTACTATACCAAACAATATTACCTAAACTTTCTTTTTTAAAAGTCTTAAAATAAAAAAATAAAAGTCTTAAAATGCTCAAAAAAACCAGTAATATAAATATTTGAAATTTACTCTAGAAAATTCTGACAGCTTTTTAAAACTGAAAGTAGAAATAAGGCAAGATACAAAGTAAAAAAATTTGTGACTCTAATATGATGTATTTCTACATGAAAATACCAGATATTTCATTATGCATGTAGGAAACCTCACAAAGTAGGAAGTAACTCATAACTTTAATAAGCTCGAAAGAGAATTAAAACTGTTCATGCTAAATACAGGCATAAAAATAAGATAGGATTATGAAACTAATCAAAGCAGTGAGATATTTAGAAACATTGTCATTGCCATTTAAAAGAGTGACTAACCTTGTACCTATACACACACAGTACCTTTTCAACTAAAAAGGTAGCATAGTTTTGCCCAGTAGTTAAAAGAGGAAAGGAAACTTGACTGGGCCACTCTAACCAACCCTTACTGAGTGCTTTCTACAAGTGAAGCCCATATTGGAAGTCCAGAAACAAAAACGTTGCACAGCACTAGACAAACAAGTGCCCGGTAAAGGATGCCCATAGGACAAGGGGACACACTCCCTGACAGTAATAATAAATGCCGAGGAAGTCACATCTGAACTCAATCCCACCACCACCAAGAAAGCTAACACTTAAAGACAAAGCTCAATTAGCACGTATAAAAAGATCAACATGAACAATGGTGATAAATGAAGCTGGAGGCCAAGCAGAAGCCTTCTCTACTGAGCTAAGGAATTCAACGATGAGTCCCTGTGTGGATGCTGTTAGTGAGGAGCTTTCATTAAGGAGCAAAAGGGTATGACTGACACTTATGAGTGAACTTTGAGTACTATATATTATATCTGCCAAGTCTCAGCTAAGCTCATATTGCTCTTCTTGGTTTTTTAATTTTGTGGGTTTTTTTTTAATTTATTAATGTAAGTGTATACATGTATGGGCATGTGCATGCCATGGCGTGCATGAATAGATCAGAGGAAGATCTCAAGGTGTCTGTGTCCTCTCCTTTCATCTTCTTCGAGGCACTAAATATGCAGACTAGCTGGCCTGCCAGCTTTGAGAATCTTCTGGCTCTACTGCTCATTGTAGCAGGACATTAGGATCACAGACACATGTGCCACTTTGTGTCTGGCTTTGTGTGCATGCTGGGGAGCATGGAACACAGGTCAGCAGGTTTGCTCGAACCACTGAGCCATCTCCTCAACATGACTTTTCAATTCCAGCATTCTCACATGCGATCGGCAAGCGGCATTCCCTCTGGGCAATTACGACATGGGAGAACAGTCACATAGTCATACTTATATACCACCCTGGAGAGAGCTTGAGGTCTTACCTTGTATTAAGAACTGTGCCTTGTCATTTATGTACATCAGACAGTATGCACTGGCATTTCTATAACCACCGAAAGAGTCCCTCACTAGTTCCTCCCAGGACGACTTTGTCACAGCTATGTCATTGTATTTCATCCATCTGCCTTCACGATGATCAAAGATGTATGCCCAGTAGTGCCCAGCATTAGCTTGCCCTTCATGGACTAAGACAGCATGTAAGCGATAGGGGACCTAATATGGAAGAACAAAAAAATTGCAATTGTGTTGCGTACTACGCCACAGCCCATGCAATCGAAAAACTACGGATTTGAAGAAAACCATGGCAGGAAATATTTTTTAAATTTTAATTTGTACCATAATATTAACAATAAAAGCCAAGGGATGTTAAATATGATGAAGTATATACAAAATAGGTATGTAAGTAAGAGGATGATACTCAAAACTGAACATATATAGGTTCTGCATGCTATTCACTGATCTGTTTAAGCTGCATGAAGGGCTTACAGTGAACAGGTTAATGAAATGGTTTATAAATCTTCACAATTGTAACTGGTAGCTAACAAAATGGATTAGACATTCATATCAAAAGTTAAAGCTTAATTTATACCCAAATCATATATATGAAAATACCTACACATACACATATATTCCTTACATTGAAATTCTTAAAAGTTAAAACCTTTTAAATGTTTTGATAAATTGTATTCTAAAATTACAAAGAGTGAACTAGGCACAGAATGAGGATGCACTGAACGGAGGAAATCTGTCAGAAGACTGACCATGAAATACCCCCATTTATTTATACTGTAATACTATACATATTTTTTGCTATCTCAGGACAAAAAACTATAGTAACTAGTTTAAAATAAACAACATGAAGGTGACCTGAAATATATAAACAATAGTGACAAAGATCTCAGCTCAAGTCTCACTTACCTGGATCATGGATTTGTCAGAGTATATGAGTTCAATCGTTCGATGGATTCTGGATATGCTTTCCTGTAAATCTAGGGTACAAGAAATCACTTACTGAGTAATAATGAGTGTACTTCTCCTGAGATGAATAAAACTATTGACCAAAAGCTTTCCTATAATTATAGTAGAGAAATAAGGAAGGTTTCTTAAAACCGTTCTTTAAAAATTACCAAATCAAGTGTCTATAAAATGAGCTCCAGTTAAAAGACAGCCAAAGGGGAAAGTTAGAAACAAAAAACAAATATGATTCATCTAGAAAATTTCCTGAGCCATGAAGTCAACTTTGACCAAATCTATAAATGTCTTTTATTAAGGCCAGAAACCTCCTTATATACTGGTATTAAACAAGAGAACTTCAGGGGGAAAAAAAGCTTCAGCATATATTGCATATATACAAAGTGATTAAAATCTATCATAATCACCAATGCAAATAAAATCATGGGGCTTTCATTATCCATTGTTTGTACTTCCTGTAGAAAATAACCCTACACGAGTTTTCAAAGATGTTCCCAGATACTTTCTATAACAACTTTTAAAACTGGATAATCAAAAAAACTTCATCAAAAGGTTTACCTATAGTATTATCACAACATAGTATGTATCAATTGAAATAATAAGGAAGAAACATGAAAGACTACAAGAAAATACACATAGTCAGGAAAGATCTGTCTTTTCCTGACAAAAATTGAGTAATCACAAAGGAAAATAAGAACAGTGCTCCAAACACAGAAAATATTTAAAAAATCATAAAGACTAATGATGAACTGGAAAAACAGTTTCAACAACACTACACGATAGACAAATAAGTAGTGTGCATAATACATTAAACTTTCTATTAAGCAAAAAAATAATAATAGACAAGTGGCTCAAAATAAAAACCTGGTAAATGATCTTCTTCACAAATTGTTAGAAGGATTATATATGGCATGGTACACTTTCAGCATTAACTGTCCATAAATGTTTAAAAAATAGGCAAATGAGAGAAATATAGGATTTTTAAAAATATATTCAACTGTATTCATAATTAAGAAAAATTAAATGAAGACAATGAAATGGCACAACCAACTATCACGAGTACTCCAGCTAAAGGCACCAGGATGTCGGGAGTATTCTGGAAATAGGCTCTCTCTCACAGTGAGTGGGGATGTATGCTGGTTCAAGGATTTTAAAACAAGGAAAAATTAAAGTAAAACTTTGAACCAGAAAAGGTACTTTAACAACATATGTTATCTATTTAAGTATATAAATGTGTATATAGAAGGCCAAAACACTATTGTAGCGAAGCATGGAAATAAATGATACTAGTATGTTAGGGTATTATATGATAGATTATAGTGCTAATAACTAATACCAGTAACATTGAAAGAGAGGAAATTTTTCTTTCCTTATCATAGTATCAAATATCCAACATCCTAGGATACAAATATTTCCCAAGTTCCTCTAACCCAAAATGAACAGATAGTGACCTCATCACATTTCATCCTCATCTTCAAGGTGGGCGCCCGCTTGGCTACTTACACCTTTACAAAAGTTTACATGAGCTAGTCACACTATGTGAACCAAGAGAACCAATTTTCATGGTTGCCTCCAGAGTATTTCAAGTGTTTTCACTTCTCTCCTCAGCCACTACCTTGATCCAGGCTTCCATTCTTGGACTTGAATCATGAAATCAATCCACCATGTCTAGAACCCAGCACAGTGGTCAATAAACACAATAAACTTAATGCTTGTTAGCAAGCTCAAATATTTTTTTAAAACTTCCTTATATATGAACAATTATAAGGAAAAAAAATCTTACAGTTACAAATGCTACAGTTATCATCCCTACACACTATGAAATTGGGACTGGTCTTTATTCACTTATGTTTATAAGGAGTCAAGTTGGCCTTTGAAAATCTAACAATTAAGGTTGTAAGTACATCCTTATAACAAAAATAGTGTATTTTTTTCTTAATTTTGGAGGATTATAGCAGGGTATAGTTTTACATATAATGTAAAAGTATAATAAAATCTACAATGAAGTACTAACATAAACACATTAAAAACAAAGGTATTATTAAACAGCAAAAAAAGAGGTAAGTTCAGAATAAAGGATAATTTCTTTTAAGAAAGGATAGCAACAACAGACAACACCAGAGTATATTCTTATTTCTACTTTACAGTAGGTTCCTTCAGCAGAGCAGATTCAATATTGAAAGAGTTGAGATGTGGCTCAATGTTAATTAAGAGTCCTTGCCTACCATGCATAAGACTCCAGGTTCAAATCCCAGTACAAAATTAAAAAAAAAGCAAACCCTAATACAAACAAACTTTCCTAATTCTTATGACTACAGAATAAAAATTAATACTTCTTTACACTATAAACATCATGCGAAGTAAAAACTGAAGTACAAATTCTGACATTTCAACAAAGCTAGTTTGGTATAAATAAACTGCAAAACCAGGCCATCTGCTACATCATTAATCAGCTAAGTCATCAGGGGAAACTGAAGTTCCTGTGAATTTCTGATATTAATATCACTAAAATGAAGAGCCAGGCTAATGTGCCTTAAATACAACCTTTTCTAGAAAACAAGTGACTATGCTATCTAAATAGGGAATCCAAGATGACCCCCTCTCAATGTTAACAGACAACATCCATCTGAAGCGACAGGAGCTTCTTACCTCTTGTGTCATTTTCTATTTCTGTCCTCCAGCGATGTAAACAGCCTTCCAGCACAGAAAGTTCTTCTTCTGTTATGTGCCTTGGTGCTGGGTGCATGGGCAAATCTGGAGGTATCCGTGACTGAGTGAATGGCTTGTGGATCACCGACCTCGATGGCATGGCCACACCTGATACAGGTGATGTGCTGGGCAGTTCAGAAGGAGGTCCCGGCTGTTCTGCTGTGCTATATTTTCAAAGCACAGACGACTTGTTACTAAACCTTCCAAAATGAAGCACCAAAGACTATGCCAAACACAGCATTCATCATCACCATTTCAAGAAGGAAAGATCCTTAAAAAGAAATACATGAAAGGGTCTAATATCCTAGCGAGATTCTTAGTACAGGAGGCCTATATAGTGTAAAATTGTGAATTAACAAAAGAATGTCTTGCTCATATGAAAAAACAGAAAATCTAATGCATGCTCCCAATACACAATGCTCTTACTAATACCACCTTAATATTACAGTCACATCAAAGTATTATTTTTAGGAATTATAATAGGTTGAAACTTGTAAATCTACTGTTTAAAGATAAATCACAATTCTTTTTTTTTTACAAAGCCTTGTTTAAAGACAGTGATTACATCACTGTGATATAGGTTTCAAGCTGCCATCTTGCAGAGAACACACTTTACCTTTGTAATGGCTGTGAAGGGACAGAACCACTAGGTGGTGAACTGGCATCAATATCCTCCACAGGAGAAGTGCAAACAGGTTTACTGGAGGCAAATTCCAATGCATACTGTAGAACGTCTACCAAGGGAAATCTTTTAGGACCTGAACCATAGCTTAAGTATCTGTTGACCATAAAATACACACATGATTTTATTTTTCAGTAAGTCTTATAAAAACATGACAGGATAGTTTAATAACCCTTCTGCAATGAAATTCACTTGGTTTCAAATGAAGACAGTAAAGCCTGATTTACATCCAAGAGATAAATATTCTCCAAAGAAAGGAAATGAACGCTGATAAAAATTGAAAGCATGCATGCATGCAATCCTATACTTTTAAAATGCCATTTAAATTCTCGTTCATCAGGAGGACAGAAACTGATACCATCTCCAGAGACTGTTATTTTTCAACTTTCACCAGGGCTCTTGCTCAAGATGGTGATTTACATTATCCTACCACCATTACCACTAGCAACTTCTCATACAAGGAATAGGATTGTTGTAGACAGCTTCACCTTGCTGGATGAACATCTAAACCAGGCACAGTTTAGAGGAGGAAGAGATTTATTTCAAGCTTCCAGATCCAGGGAGAAGCAGAGAGACAACCAAGGGTCCTGAAAGACCCATGAAGAATAAAAGCAACAGGTTGAAAGGGCAGCAAGGAGCAAGGACCCTGTCAGAGACTGCTCAGCATACCTTTGAGCTGAATATCAGATCTGCCCCCAACCACAGCTTAGGGCTGGGCCCCAGAATCTACCCTCCTACAGCCAGGTGCTGGAGATCAAAGTTGAAAGCTTTCATAAAACACCTGAGTCTATGGAAACATCCATTCAAACTACCACAGGGACTTTTAAAAAATACATATTTTTTGCCAAACTGAAAAACTACCAGAGGGGACAGGTGAGAATGGAGGTTAACATGGGATTCCTCAGACCACATTTAAGCCTATAGACTTTGGTCTGACTTGCAACACAATATAGACTCTCAGTTAAAATGAAAAAAAAAAAAAATGAGGCTCTGATAATAATCGGCCCAACAGCACCTCATGGCACCTCCCCACTGATACCTGATAACACTAGTAACTCAGATGTGTACCTAGGCTCCCCATTTCCCTCTGATTCCTGACTTGATTCCCTCCTCTGCCCCAAGCACTCCAATACCACCCATCCTAATGGAAAGCAAAAGGAGACAATGACTATCATGCAGGACAGGAAACTCACTTGCTTCTACATTTAACACCATTAGCATTTTATGTTCCCAATGTGGTATTTTCTTATTTTAAATGCTAATATAACCTTCTAAAACCAACCCTATACTGTTCAGAGTTTCTAAAAACTTAAGCAAAATATGAATGCAGGATAATTATCTACTACCACTACCACTGCAAATCATTCAAAGTAAAATTAAAATTAAAAACCTAGCCAGTCACCAAATACATGATTTCCTATAGCAATGATTTCCTAAGAGTTACAATACCTTTCTAATCTTTGTTGTAATACTGTGAGGTAATCTCTTAGTCTCTTGATCTCTTCACGTTTAATTCTTGTGATTTCTCTGTTTCTGTGCATGTACCTATCAGGAACAGCAGCAGTCATGAGGATTTACAAATTTTTTGGTAACAGACCCAATGTTAAGTCTAGCTGTCACTTACATAGATCAGTTTATTTGAGATTTTATAAAATACTCAATAAATAATATAAAATAGCATTTTTAAAAATTCTAATAGAATAACATCATTTTTAAACTTTTGCCTAATATCATTCCCAGTAACCATACATTTATGAAGCAAACGAAATTTACTTTCTTAATAACTGGCATGAGACATATCATGCACTTTTAAAGATTAATTACAATGAACATAAGCAAGTTTGTCTAAACACAATAATACTTTTGTTTTGCCAAACCTTTTGCAAAACTAGGTAAATCTGCATAAAAAACATACCTGTCCAGATATAAAACTTGGGGGAATTCTAATTTGTTATGAATTTTTTCTGGTCTTCCCAATGCTTGATTAAATTCAAATCTTGACAATTCAAAAGTTAGCACAGGTGGTAGCTCAGTAAACCAATGCTAAAGAAAACAAAATGACAACAAAACCTTAGAATCATGTTCTGCTTACTGTGCTAAAATTGTAGATATAGGATATTGGTACTGACATTTTTATAAGTGTCACCACTATTTTGATATCACAAAGAATGGAGTACACATTTAGTTAAAACTAAACTTCTAACTGAAAGTTTCCCAGTTTTTGAAAATTCTAAGGGTGGGTATAAGACAAAACCAGGAAAGAAAAAAAAAAGCTTCCATAAATTGTTCCTCCAAGGAAACTATTTACATTAGAAATTCTAATCAAAAGAAAAAGATAATGGTTGAAATCAAGACTCGTCTTCTGTCTTCTTCAATATTATGCTGAATGCCATTCATACTTTATATAATCACTGTCAAAATGAGGTCACAAAATAATTTATAAGGTGTAATACTCAAAGGAAAATATTTTAAGGCATAAATGATAACTATTCTCATCCTGAAATTTAATATGATATGAAAATGATCTATTAAAATATAAGGCTGATGAGTATATACTTGTGAAAATTATATTCATAATCTTTACTAACTAGAATTGAAATAATTTAACAAAGAGGGTCCCATTCTCCTTTCACACATACACAATTTGGCATCTGTTCAATGAAGCATGAAACTCAACAAAATTTCAAAGGACAGCTATTTTCATATAACACCTTCAAGTTTTACATAAACATATTATATATTTAAAGAAAAAGGAATAATAGTAATTGTATATCAATAAATCTCAAAATATAAAACAATGAAACAAAAATGGTATTGAAATATTTATATTTATAAGCTGTACAACATGCTACTGTTAATATATACTGAAACATATACTTTAATGTATCATTTCAAGTGCCACAAAATGCCATCACACATCTATCAGTGAGAGTATAATTTAAATCTGAACATCTAAAAAAAAGCATATATATTGTATACCTGGCAAACTGAATTTGACCAGGATCTTACAAGTGGCTACTATTCTCCAAATAAAGCTACTAAAATTAAATGATCAAATGATCATTCAAGTCAACTTTTTCCTGTCCAAATGCTACTGATGAGGCTGACAGAGATTTACAGAAAGATAAGGAAGGTTTGCCTGGTTAAGATTAAAGTAATTTGTTTTAGAAGGGGATTTACTATAACATTAAAATTGTGAAAGCTATAACAAAATATACATCTTAAGCTTTAAGATAATAAAGAAAAATCTGTTCAACTTATGTTGACAGCATGTGGCTTTGGTAGAATCTCTAAGTTCTTACCCACATCTAAAATTACTTTTAAAAATTAAAACATTATCTCATCTATCTCAAAAAGAAAACTTTAAATCTCTTAGGATATCACATACTATATTTTATGATATTCAAACAAGCAAGAATACCTCAAGAATTGTTACTTACATACTTTACTGAAAAACTTCAAAGTTTTACCATAAAATTAAATTGTGACTCATATGAACTGATGGCACTATACATCAACAGGGAGGAACAAAATGACCCAAATTATGAAGTAGTGTTGTGCAGGTGGTAAAAGCACAAAGAGATAAACATTTGCTATAACTCGTAAAGGTCTGTTCAGACAATCTTAGGTAGTAGGCCACGTATGAAGCCCTTCCTCTGGTAGCAACACCAGTCCGCCCCTCCTCAGAGTAGAAGCACTTCACTGTCTCCATTCTGAAGCTCATGGCAACAAGGTAAGAGGACCAGACACTCCCTTAATTCATGTGAAAGTTAGTACGCCTAGCTTTGTAAATATGGGAACTTAAAGTATTACATAATTTAAAAACATGCAAAGGTGGGCTGGAGAGATGGCTTGGTGGTTGGGGTGCTTGCCTCCAGTGCCTAAGGCCCCAGGTTCAATTCCCCAGGACCCATATAAGCCAGACCCATAAGGTGGTGGCCCTGGTGCATTCTCTCTCTCTCTCTCTCTCTCTCTCTCTCTCTCTCTCTCTCTCTCTCTCTCT
>PVHP010030844.1:0-21415 GCA_004024765.1 Zapus hudsonius | reverse complement strand
AAAAAAAAAAAAAAAAAAAAAAAACAGTAAATAGGAGCCAGGCATGGTGGTGCATGCCTTTAAATCCCAGAACTCGGGAGGCAGAGGTAGGAGGATTGCTGTGAGTTTGAGGCCAGCCTGGGACTACAGAGTGAGTTCCAGGTCTGCCTGGGCTAGAGCAAGACCCTACATCAAACCCTCCCCAGCCCCTGCAAAAACACAAATAGAGCTAAGGAGATAGATTAGCAGGTAAGAGCACTTGCTGCGTCAGTATGAGGAACTGAGTTTGAACCCCAGCATCCATGTAAAAATCAGCCAGTATAACAGAAAAACAGGGACCTTTAGGCTCAGTGAGAGGGCAATACAGGAGGACACGTGGACTCTGCACACAAGCACATAGGACACATGCATTTGCACACATGTACCTATACCACCACACACACACAAAAACCCACCCCTCAACAATTATAATAAAAATTCAGGGCTGGAGAGATGGCTCAGCAGTTAAGGCACTTGCCTGCAAAGCCTAAAGACCCAGGTTCGATTCCCAGTACCTATGTAAAGCAAGACACACAAGATGGCACCTGGAGTTTGTTTGCAGTGATTGGAGGCCCTGGCACACCCTTCTCTATCTCTGCTTGCAAATAAATAAAAATTTAAGAAAATTCAAGCCAAGCATGGTGATACACGCCTATAATAACAGCACTAGGGATGAAGGTAGATCAGGAGCTCCAGCCTCAGCTACATGAGACCCTGTAAATAAAAAATCAAAATAAATTAAAACATCTGGGTGTGGTGACTCTCACCAGTCATCTGTTACCAGGAGGCAAAAGCAGGAGGATCACTGCAAGTTCTATGCTAACATGGTCTGCATAATGAGTTCCATGGCAGCCAGTGCTACATAGTGAGACCATGTCTCAAGCCACACACACACACACACACACAGAGAGAGAGAGAGAGAGAGAGAGAGAGAGAGAGAGAGAGAGAGAGAGAGAGAGAGAGAGAGAGAGAGAGAGAGAGAGAAATAACAATAATAATGGGCAAGGCTCTAGTTTCGACTGTTCCACGGAGACTCCTGACCTCACAGGCATTACAGAATGAACCATGATGTTAACTTCCATGGGTGTCCTAGGGCAGAAGTGGAGACCCAAAGGTGGCAGCAAGTTGGTTTAGAGCAGATGTCCTCCAAAACAGGTCAGGATAGAAACAGGACAAGATGGATGGACAGAACACCAAGTACTGACTTTGGGAGCAAGGGGCGTAACTTGTAAGGAAAACTGAGCTTACTTGGCATATCTGTTGTGCAGCTGCCTGATCACCTGTGTACTGCACAATCTGAAAACAGAAAAGCTCCTCTCCCCATGGTCTTGCCTGCTGCTTGTTCCTGCCTCATCTCTACATACTGAGCCTCTCAGACTCAGTCCATAAGGACTCTCTTATCATAGCCTCCGTACATGCTGGCCTACCCACAAAACTCATCTCTACTAAAGTTTCCTTACTGTAGAAGTCTCTTTCTTGCCTCTATCCTCTAAGTATAGGGTGTGGGAACTCTCTAAGTATTTAAGTACTCTCTCAGTGGTAAGCACTCCTCTCCATCACAGATACCAATCCCATGGAAAGCCACAGCTCACTTGCCTGTCTGGATCTCCAATTAGGCTAGCTGTTGGGATAAGGACAGTCCCCCACAGCTAGCACAGTAACTGACGCTGCAACAGATGCAAGAATAAAGAACTGCTACAGAGAGTATAATAGTTATCGAGAAATGAAGACGCAGCAACTTGGTCCTGAATACTTACAAATTACAACAGGAAGGAGACAAAGGTCCAGCAGCTGAGGGAGACTCTCCAGCCTGAAGTCCCAATGAGTTACCACAACTTATTGAATGTTCCCAAAGTAAAAATGCTCCATTTTTCAAGATTCACAAGTAAGGAGCTGGGGAGATGGCTTAGTAGGTAAGAGCACTTGCCACACATGCATGAGGACCTGAGTTTGATTCCCAATACCCATGTAAAAAGCTGGGTGTGGCCACACAAGCCTATAATCCCAGACCCGAGGGTGGGGATAGTAACAGGAGGAGCATTGGGGTCTCAACTGGTCAGTCAGTCTAACCAAGAAAAGGCAGCTGCAGGTTCAGTGAGAAACTGTATCTTAAGAAAATAAAGCAGAATAGTGACAGAAGAAGGCACACAATGTTTTTCACAGGCCTTTGCACGTGCATGCATAGGGTGCATGCATCTACACACACACATGCATATACCACATGCGATTCATTAAGTACGAACTGGCAGAATTTCCCCTCCTGAAGTAAAAGGTCAAATAACCTGCTCATGTGAGATCACATTTTATGAAATGGAAGCTTCCAAAGTTTTGTTTTTCTAGTGGTTACAAACCACTTCTTCCTTGCCTAATTAACACTGTTCTAATCTCTAAAAATAGTATGGCAGTCATAACTGTTTATTATCTTCTTACAAGTAGTGTTTTCCCCTAAAAGTCTGCAATTAGAAAGACATAATAAACCAGGCGTGGTGGTGCACACCTTTAATCCCAGCACTTGGGAGGCAGAGGTAGGAGGATCACTGTGAGTTCAAGGACATCCTGAGACTACATAGTGAATTCCAGACCAGCCTGGGCTAGAGCTGAGACCCTACCTCAGAAACAAAGAAATAAACAAAAGAAAAAGACATCCTTCATTTAACAATAATTATCAAAAATTCAAGTGTACAATACCCTTTGGCCCAGCAAGGTGCACTTCTAGGAATTTCTCCTAAACATAAACTTGTCCCTGAGCTAAATAGTATATACATGAAAGACTACAGAGCATTATTGATTTTTTTTTGAGACAAGTTCTCACTATGTAGCTCTGGCTGGCCTGGAACTCACTATGTAGACCAGGCTGACTTTAAACTTGTGATTCTACTGCCTCTTCCTCTAGGGTGCTGGGATTATAGGCATGTGCCACCAAGTCTGGCTAGTCTCAATAAAAGTTTAAAAATTGGAAACACAAATACACATCAACAGAAAACTGGTTAAATAAATTACAGTGCATCCCATATAATAGACGATTTAAGCCCAACATTTAATACAAATGATATGGTTCTTTATGAACTGATTCCAACAAGATACATTAAAGAGCAAACTTTTCAGATGTATACCACATTTTATAGTTTGGATAAAAACACACCCCCACACTCATGTTTATATGTAGACACAGCATATATACACACACAATGTAGAAACATTTATAATAAGACACCTAGGCTAGTCAAATTGGTAGATAGAAAGTAGAATAGTTGCCAGAGGACTAGGATGAAGGAAGAAAGTGGGAGTTAATATTTATTGAGAATGAAACTGCAGTTTTACAAAATAAGAGCTCTGGACATGAATGGTAGTAATGACTGTACAACAATGTTACCCACTTTTATCTGTATTTTATCATAATAAAAATTTATTATGTCTTGAAGATGGTGGTACACTTGGAAGGTTAAGGCAGAAGGATCACACCTTTAAGGCCAGTCTGGAAAACTTAGTGAGACTCCCTTAAAATCAAATTTTAAAAACAAGTTGGATGGACGGGGGAGATGGCTTACTGATTAAAGGAGCTGCTGACCAGTTCAATTCTCCAGTACTCATGTAAAGCCAGATGTATAAAGTGGTGCAAGCACCTTGAGTTATTTTGCAGCACCAAGAGTTCCTGGTGTGCCCATATTCCCATTCCTCATTCTCATTCTCTCTCTCTCAAATAAATAAGTAAATAACTTTTTTTTAAAATATATATATATATATATATATATATATATATATATATATAGGTTGGAGATGTAGCTCAATGGTAACATACTTGCCTAGCATATGTGAGGCTCTGGGTTTAATCCTGATTATCACAATAAAAAAATCAATACATACACATATATTTTTTCTGGTGCTGGGAATTGAACCCAGAAGTTCATATATGTGCTGAACAAATGCATTCTACTGAGCTCCAACCCTACTAACCTCCATATATCCTTTCTATAACATCTTTTTCTACACTATATACGTATTTAAAAATTAATTTTAGGGGCTGGGGAGATTGGTCAGTGGTTAAAGGTGCTTGCTTGCAAAGGCCTGCTGACCCAAGTTCAAGTTCCCATTACTCACATAAAGCCAGATAAACAAAGTGGCATATACGTTTGGAGTTTGTTTGCAGCAGCAAGAAGCCCTGGCACACTCATTCTCTCTAATAGGAAAAAAAAATTAAAAAAAAAAAAAAACTAAACTGGGTATAGTGGCACAAACCTTTAAAAAATTAATTAAAATAAACCAGCCTTATGTCTGTTATGGGAGAAACCAAGGGCTTTATGATTGGTTTTGAGGCTCACTCCATGGTAGGGAATTCATGCCTGGTACTGAAAACCTAGTCAAAAGCCTATGGCTGGGAAGGTCATAAGCCGTAGGGGGATGCTACTACTGCTGTTTGGCTAAATGGATATATTATGCCTACAAAATTGCCCTCTACACCCCAGGCCTGAGGCAGGATCCTGTTGCTAAAGAAACTACAGAAAAACATCTATTGGCATCGAGAGACCTTGCAAGGTCCAGAATGGTAAGAAGCATCCAGATGGTAATTAGGGCAGTGCTGGAAGGCACTGCATAAGCTACCAGAGGAAGCTGGTCAACGACAGCTGGAGTAAACAAAGATCACTGGCAAGAAACATAGTCTGCTGCCATGAGTAGGCTGACCACACTTCCTACTGGGAGAGAGCATCGAACCAAGAAAGGTTCAATGGAGGAGCCAAAGCTTGGGGGAGGCAATCAACAGCTTTTAAATTTGGCCAAATAATCCACTCAGTGAAGGGGAGCCCTTAACTGGAACTGAGGACTTAGGGCGACATGCACTGGGAGCCGGACTCTTGGGCCCCCAAGGAGAGATGCACTATGAGAGCGATTGACTGAGAGGCTACTAAAAATAGAATCTAGCTAATTCAGAAATGTGTATCTCTGTTAACGTATACTGACCTCACTCTCCGATGGAGATTTTGTTTGTATCTTTTAGAATGCAGTGAGAGAGCTGTGGCTCATCCAACCCTACCAACGAACTGCAGGCCAATAGCTGACATCCGGGCAAGAGATGAGCCATCCCAGATATACCGTGGAGGATCCATATGGAGCCCCGCAGAGAATGATGGGAGGAACAAGTGACCCATAGACACAGCCATTCAGTTAACACAGGATAAACCAGTGAGACAGACACCAATGATTTTTTGATACAACCTAAAGCAGAAGTACAGAGACCCCCCAAGTTCTCAACAATAAAGCAGCCTTAATACCCACCGACCACGACTCAGGGAACTGAAAGGAAGAGGGGGCGGAAAGATTGTGAGAGCCTTGGTGGGGGAGAATATCCAGAGACATGGCCCCCCCTCAGTAACAACATTCTAGGGCCAGTGGAACCGGGCTGACTCCTAGGCTATCCATGGTCCCTTGCCCCAAGGACTGATCCAGACTGCCCACAGAAGAGGATATCCAAGTGATTGGGGATGGGGAAGAGGGACATTGGGGATCTGGGGATAATAACTCATTGTTTGCCCATTAAATAATGTAACTCATTATGGACAATAAAAAATTTTTTAAATTACCTTCTAAATACTTTTATTTATGCCCACAGATTAATGCTACTCTCACTTTTGGTTAGAGAAGCTTCTCTTTTCAGATGGTGGTAACTACTGATAAGAACCGAAAGTCATCAAATACTGACAAGAAGTGACACTGGAGTGTTCAGCACTGAGTGAGACATCTCTATCACACCCTCCAAGACCCAGGAACCATTGTGGAAGATGTGGCAGAAAGAATGTAAGAGCCAAAGAAAGGGGAGGGCTGCTTATAATACTGTCTTTTAGACACAAAGTGGCTGTTGCAGCTATGGCCTCACAGAGGTTGTTACTACCTACACAAGACCTGAATAATGTGAGAGCAAAAAAAAAAAAAAAAGATGTTAGCAAAATAGAAGCGGGACTAGTTGGAAAGAAGGAGGTTCAGTGGAGGGGGGATAAGAGGGCTGTGAGAGGGGATTATGACCAGGGTACATTGTGTATATGAACAGAGGCTGTCAGTAAAAAGTTAAAAAAGAAAAAAAAGAAATTACAGAAAAAAAACAGCAATAACATAAGGTTTTTCTTTTAATCCTAAATTACTCATTATTATTATTTTGTTTTTTGGTTTTTCGAGGTAGGGTCTCGATCTAGTCCAGGCTGACCTGGAATTCACTATGTAGTCTCAGGGTGGCCTTGAACTCATGGCGATCCTCCTACCTCTGCCTTCCGAGTGCTGGGATTAAAGGCGTGCACCACCACGCCTGGCCCTAAATTACTCATTATATATCTCGTCCTCCTTTTAAATATTTTTTAAACACAAGTTTTTGTTTATTTATTTGAGAGTGGGAGAAACAGAGGTAGAGAGAGAACTACCCTTTTTTGAAGATACTAGGGATTAAACCCAGAGTATGTGCTAGGTAAGCACTCTACCACTAAACTACAAACCCTTACCCTCCCCTCTTTTTTTTTTTCAAGGTAGGGTCTTGTTCTAGTCCAGGCTGACCTGGAATTCACTATGTAGTCTCAGGGTGGCCTTGAACTCACGGCAATCCTCCTACCTCTGCCTCCTGAGTGCTGGGATTAAAGGCGTGCGCCACCACGCCCGGCTTCCTCCCCTCTTTTTTTTTAATATTTATTTATTTGAGAGAGAGACAGATAGAGAGAGACAGAGAGAATGGGCATGACAGGGCCTTCAGCCACTGCAAATGAATGCCAGACACATGTGCCCTCTTGTGATCTGGCTTTACATGGGCACTGGGGAATCGAACTCAGGTCCTTCTGCATTGCAGGCAAACGCCTTAACTGCTAAGCCATCTCTTCAGCCCACCTCCCCTCTTTTTGAGACAGATTTTGTTATGTAGTCCAGGATAGTTTGGAACTCACTAAGTAGCATCTCAGCTAGTCTTCCTAAATCCCCCAAGTGCTGGGATTAGAGGTATGGACCACCACACACAGACCCTTTTTCCAATAAGTAGAAAATATTTTTAAATATTTTTGTTTATTTGCAAGCAGAGAGAGAAACAGAGAGACAGAGGGAGGGAGGGAGGGAAGGAGGGAGGGAGGAAGGGAGAGAGAGAGAGAGAGAAAGAGAGAATGGGCATGTCAGAGCCTCTAGCCACTGCAAACAAACTCCAGATGCATGTACCACTTTGTGCATCTGGCTTTATGTGGGTACTGGGTAATTGAACCTGGGATGTTAGGCTTTGCTGGCAAGCACCTTAACCGCTGAGCCATCTCTCCAGCCCTAGAAAATATTTTTAATGTAAATCAGAATTCCATCTCAGTTTTGATGTTAATTATTAGATTTAAATGATTCAAGTTGAATATATTCACCAAAAGCCTGCCTCTATTTTCATCAACTATTACTGAAAAGCTTCAAAATTATCATAGAAGAAAATTACCATTTTTACCAGTATACAACTTTATTCCATTACAACCAAGCTAGCTGAATATAGTATTGTCTTAACATAAAAAAGATGCCATTAGCTGGGTGTGGTGGAATACGCCTTTAATCCCAGCATTCAGAAAGCTGACTAGGAGGATCACTGTGAATTCAAGGCCAGCCTGGGCCACAGAGTGAGTTCTAGGTTAGCCAGGGCCACAGAGTGAGTTCTAGGTTAGCCAGGACTACAGTGAGACCCTGACTCAAAAAAGTCCAAATAACAAAGTAGGAAAAATATGTGCATGATGACAAAAGTTTCCTCAAAGGGTTGGAAACTTAACTCAGCGGTAGGAAGCTTGAATGCAGAATATGAACAGGCCATTCACAAACAGCTACCAATGGCTGATGATTACTGAGGTTATAATCAAAGGAACACAATTTCAAAGATGGGTATGTAATTCTGAGAGAGAATAAGAAAATGCAATATGCAATGACAGTTTCTTAGACTGTGGCAGAAACAGAGAGCCATTAGAAAGGTACTTATACCTACCAACAACTCCAAGGCTAAGTGGTCAGTCTTAAAAATGAGTGGGTCATAAAGAAGTTCAATGTCGTAGCATTTTAAAATCATAAACAGATGGAAAAAGCAACAGAGGGATGATGAAATGGACAATGGTTAAGTCAACACCAGACTACACTGTTATTTTTTTTTTAAAAATGAAGCAAGGGGCTGGGGCAATGGCTCAGTAGTTAAAGGTACTTGGTTCCACAAATCTGACAGGAGCTCAGATCCACCCCTAGCACCCAAGTAAAGCCTGATGCCAGTGGCTCATGTGTAATCACATCATATCTATGGCAATAGGAGACAAGAGTCAGGAGAATCCCAAAGCTCATGGGCCAGCCAGTCGGGTGTTCTCAACAGCAAAACCAGAAGAGAGACCCTGTCTCAAATAAGGTAGAAGGAGAACACCAATATCCAAGACTGTCCTCTGACTTCCACGTTTGTGCTGTAGCAATGCGTGTGCCCATACACACATCATATATACCCACACAAATTTAAAAAAAGAAAATGAAGTAGAGATAAATGTATAAGGTATCCACATATATAGGTTATATGTAATACCATCCTGTTAGTTAAAAATGGTAAGTGCATATTTGTGTAGCCTTAGATACAGAGGGATCTATATGAAGCTATTAAACACACTTACTTTGCGTAGCAGGAGCAGAGAGAAAAGGGTAGATTTCATTTTTTTATTTGATATTAATTAGGTGGTTTAATTTTTCTATAAAAGCATGTATTATTTTTGTAATTTTTTTGAGACAGAGTCTCATTATGTTTCCTAGGCTGGCCTCAAATTTGAGGTCCTCCTGCCTCAGTCTGCAGAGAGCTGGGATTACAATGTACACCACCATGCCTATCCTTAGTTCTATAATTGTTTTTAAAAGAAAAAAAGACCACACATTCATCTACTAAAGATACGTTCTATCCTTTTAGTTCAAATGACTATGCCCTACTCATTCATAAGTATTAAGAATATTTTTAAAAGAAATTACTCTTTTCTATACTTTTTTAAAGAAACTTATATAGTCACCACTGCCTGCTTTATAAAACCATTTGTAAACTGAGAAAAAGACTATTAAAAACGCAAACCACCCAAGCCTAACAACATCTACCAGAAGAAACGCATTCACTGCCTATATTCCATTTGGTGCACACAACTTCGGAGACAACACACTAGCCATACAACTCTCACCAGCATAAACTCACTCAGCACAAAGCATATCCAGTTAGCTAGGCAGTGAGGAGAATGACAGCAGAAGTTACTTTACTACGCAAAGTAACGGCAGAAGTTACAGAACCAGGAGCAAAACCAAAGCTCACAACTAGAAGGCACTTCTCTTCCTTTCACACCTTCTATTCTCCATCCAGAGGTGCTCTCTGAGATAATCTTCAATAGGGCTATTTCTTACACATACGCACACTAGCTTTCAGAGGTGGCAGACTCACTACACATACACCAAATACTACTTGGGAGTCTTAGCTCAACTCACAACACAGTGTGTGTGACAATTCACATTGCTTTGTAGAAGAAATGAAAAAATTCAATTCAAACATTCGGCTTTAACTGGAATTTTTGAAATCCAGGTGCCAAATTATCAAATGTTGAGTGACCATGATTTAAAAGGGGGGGGGGACTTGAGAGATTGAGACTGATAAAGGATGAAAAATGAAGGAACAATTCACTTTTACAAAACTCTGGTCCAATCCACAATGGTACCACAGTACTCCAAAATGCGGCAGACATACACCTAAACATCAGGCCCACAACCCTGGGCCTCCAGCTTTTCAAAGACGCTCATTCTGCTCTAGAATGCCAAGAGCCAGACACATCTGGGTGCTCTTTCTTTCCGTTTCCATCAGAGGAGTGAGTACAGCCAAGCACACACCACTAGCCATGGGTTCCAATGTCCCGTGACACTTTCAGAAGTGTGCCACAGCCTTCTCCATATCTGGAAATGCACTGCCATTGCTTACTCATACTGACCAGTAAGTCATTTAACCCAAAGCAAAGCAAGCATCATGCTGAAGACCACTGGGTAACATCAGCAGCATGGGGGAAACAGGTAAGGAGTCAGGACAGGCCCTCCTGCCTCCAGGTGAACTGAAGCTGCAGATCACCAGTTCCAGCTCTAATCTGACGCCCGCCCCCAGATCACGCTGTGGCTACAAGTAACACTACCCAAACTGACCTTTCAGGGCTCAGGGAAGTGACTTTTTTTTATTATATGGCACAGTTTGGCACAGTTATGTCTTTAGTCTTTGGGGTACTTTTATACTGTCCAAGAGTAGTATAATGTTTTTCCGCTTTTTTTTTTTTTTAAAAACAGATGGCCAAACCAGGACATATACTAAAAAAAAAAAAAGGAAGGTTACTTACCTGAGCCCTAACATCCCAGCTACCATGGAATCCTGTTGGAGCTGGTCTACAGAAGCAAGGTGTATTCTGGGGAGTCACATGTCACATCAAAGCAGGAACTGGTGAGTCTGTATTTTTATGGAGCCTAAAACAAAGAAAATCGTAAGTTGAAAGTCCCCATTGAGCTACACGATCTTTTTCCCAGGGCTATTTGGGACATTTTGAAGATAAACACATAGACAAAGTACTATGTTACTTCCCGGTTCACCTAGTTAGAAGCAAAGACTAAACTTCAAACTGCTGACACATACTGCACAATACTAAACTACAGATTTATACTTGTTAGAACTGACACTAGCAGAGGTCTTGTCACCTCTGCAGGACACTCTGGCACTACTACTACAAAGCACACCATGAATGGTGATTTCTGGCACCTATTTCTTCCACCACATCATACAGAAAAAAAAGAATAGAATTCAAGAGGACCTGCAACAGCAAAGCATCATCCCGAAAGCACAAGGAGCTGCTGTAACACCCAACAAAGGGTTTTAACCTGGAGATGGAAGGAAAGTGCTCTGGGAGATCAAAATCTATCATCTGAAACATACAAACCTTTTTCTCAGCAACTGTTAAATCTCTCAAATCAGTAAATCTCAATTCCAACAAACTGAGTTATTTGTTTCATAGTACTTTCCCTTTTTGCTGTTAACTTTTTTTTATTTTTTAGGAGACAAGGTCTGTTTAATGCTGGCCTCAAATTCACAATTCTCCTGCCTCAGTCTCTCTCTTGCTTTTGAACGGTCCCATACTGATACCTGGCTAGCCTAACAATAGCACTTTTATCTTTCAAAGAAAAGCTTAGTGTATACAACTGAGATTATTCAGTTACTCATGGGATCAAATCCAGAGGAAGGGAAAAGGCAACCAAGTCCTTTGCAGCTGCTCACCAGCTTCCTACATGGCGGCTGCTCGGTGCAACCTCTCAGTTCCCATAATTTCCTGACACAGAGTTAAATTACAGAATGACTTACACAGAGTTACAAAGTTAAGTCACAGAATGCTTTGGAATCCCACAAGTTAGTATTTCTTGGTTACCTGTATAATAAAAATCAAATCAGTATCTTGTTTAGGAGGCCCTGAAAAGTCACAACTTCTCGAAGTTACAAGTTGTTTTACTTATATGCAACTTTATGATTTTTTTTTCTGGTGCTGAGATTGAAAGGCCTTTCATATGCTAGGGAAATGTCCTGCCACTAAGTTACTTCTTCAGCCTTTTGTTTCACTTATAAACTGAGGGTTCTTGAAAATTTGAGATCTTTAATTCAGTATTTCATAGAAAAAAAGTCCAAAAAAATGAGCATATTTAGGTGAAAGCCCAAAGAAACAGGTCCATATATAATACCCCCAGCTTGTAGGCAAGGAAAGCATACTCTACAGCTTGGCCAATAAGAGTCCAGAACATGTGCAGTAGCTGCAAAACAGCTGTGTTATGGGGGGCACACATCCATATACCAGCAGACCCCCTGGCATAGAAGTGGGGTTGCCTGTCTGATCCCAAATTCTTGCTCCTGCTCAGTTACCCCATGCACTGTATCTATATCAAGTGGTGGAAACAAGTATTTAAGTCATGACACCCAAATCAAACTTTCAAAAGGAAAGAGAAAGGCAGAAGAGAACCCAGGAAGGCAGAAAAGCAAGGCCAAGGCAGAAGGTGCCACTGCCCTAGTCCGACCTACCAGAACGGATGGGGAGGTACAGTGCTTGGAATGGAGAACAGCAGAGTGACTAGGAAGGTCTCACTGAGTAAGGTCCTTTGGGGGAAGGGCAACAATGCCCCTACCCAAGCACGTCAGCAGAGCAGAAAGCAAGGATGCATCCAGCCACAATCCCAGGACTCTCCATTTAGGGGCCTGTGCTACCTTGTGTGCTTAAAACACCCATTACTACAAATATCAGACATTTCCTGAGATTCTCTTCTTTTCACAAATACCTTCGGCAGCCTGGTGACAAACTGTTCTAAACCAATTAAAAGATTCACACTTTTATTCACCTTTATAAAAGATTATGGGTTGCAGGACGCATCATGATTAAAAACTAACAATTTTATCTCTGCTATTCTCTATTCGAGGGTAAAGACACAAACTTTTCACCCCATCTCCTCCACATGGGGGAAGGAGTGTTCAGGTGGGTAGACATATTATTGGACTCTAGCCAGTTTTTCTTTCAAATTCCACAATCTTGAATCCCTAAATTAGTTCGCAAAAAGGCAGACCAGGCAGAGGAAACAACTCTGGCTAGAAATTCTAACCATACACAGAATGCAAAACTGTATGATAATCCTCCAATACCATAGTGTGTGCCAAGCCCCAGACGTATGTCAGGATTCAAACAGCATGAAAGTCGCAGTGGAGGACTGGGGATGCCAGTCAGTGTGGGAGTAACTGCCTAGCATGCATGAGACAATGGCTTTCATCCCCAGTACAAAAAAGAACCAGAACCCACAGAACCAGAATGCACATATTCTTACTAGGCGAAACAAAGACCGGCACTATAGCTTTAAAATTCAAGGCAAATTCTTGTTTGGACCTGACACTCAGACTCTGTAGTCCCAGGCTGGCCTTGAACTCACAGTGATCTCTGCCACCAAGCCCAGCTCAAATTCTTTTATATTTTTTTATTGTCCTCATATATGCTAAGCGAGGTCAAGGCTCATTCTTGAGGATTAGAACTAGGAAGGTGTGAGAAATAGATAGGTCAGTACCAGCAAGAAAGACGTGGAGTTTCTTAAAGCAACGGTCTTCTCCAAAGCTGCCTGCATTGCTTCAAGCGGCAGGGGTACAAGCAGCAGTAACTGAGGAGGGAAACACATGGCTAAACATGAAAACAAAGCAGAGACTCCAACTTGTCATGTCTCGGGCTCAAGTGTACAAACCTTGGAACTTCAGTGATCAGCTATTTGGGTGACCTGCCACAAATGGGTCATCCATAGCAACTCATTTGTAATCAACTGTACTGGACTGAACTCTTTAAGCTTCCAACATACCCAGGTAAGAAAATAAAAATAAGTAAGGCTTTCTGACTGGTTTAAGTAGAAACTCCATAAATAAACCCATTATTGCAATTTCCTGGTGGAAATTCCCAACAGACCTAAAGAGCATCTAGACCTTGTGTTTTTAGAGTATTTCAAACGGCCGAGAGGTCAGCTTCATCTATTAACTGAAACTGCTGAGATTCAGATGACAATTTTAACCTCAGACCCAAAATTCTCCTCTACAGCAATAATTGCCTATTAGCACAAATTTACTACTGAGGCCCCAAATGCTTTATTTATGATATAACAACATACTTAGAATTGGTGAGAGTCCACAGCAGTCAGTTCGGTTTCACGCTCACCCCACCGTGAATTGGATCCTAGTATGCCACTGTTTGGGGTGATGATCCCAAACACTGGAGACATTTGTGTTCCTGGAAAAATAACCAGAAGCACACATCTGCCTGACCATGAGTCAGGAATATCAATTTTGTGATGGATCCCATTTGTGCTGTGACCAACCCACACCCAAGCACACAACCAAAGCGATCAGCAGAGAATCCCTAGGCAGTTTTGACCCTGGGGGTCCATGCTTAGCAGTACCAGTCTCCCCTGTACAAGCAATCCTTTCAGACTACACAATGACTTGAAGTCTTCAGTGCAAAATCTCAGAAACACTCACTGACACATAAAAGTCACCTGAATTTCAGTTTGTGTGATTCGGTCATAGCCAAGCTAAAAAGAGAATAAACTTTCAGAGATGTCTTCGGAGTCACATTGATGCGACGAACTTGCCCCACTGGTACTGATGATCCTGAGGGCTCCAGGGCGATGAGAACCCGTTACATACAATGTCCCACTCCACTTATGTAACTGGAAGATCGCCGGCGAAGGGAGGGTGGGGGGAGATGGGAAGGCGCTCAGATTCCGAAGCCACACCGCCTCGTCAGAGAACCCCAGCACCCTAAGGGCATGCTCTCACGGAAGAGCCTTAGTAGCTGAGGAACGCACAGTCCCCTGCCCATGGTTTATGATAAGAACTGTAACCACCTCTTTATGATGAGTTGTGGGACCCAGGAACACAATGTCTTGTCCTTTTTGTGGGTGGACAATAATCCCCACCTACTTGTTCCCGCTAGACGGGGAAAGGGGCCGATGGACGCCACGCTGGCTGTGGGGGCAAAAAGTCAAAGAATGGGCGAGGAGGAGGGGGAGGCAAAGCCGAGAGATGGGGGAGAGCGCGAAGGAGCCCTTGTGGCGCACTCTCCCGACGGGAGGTGGACTGCGCACGCGCGCCAGAGGGGGGCCCACGACTAACGGGAGAGGGGGCGCGCGAGGGAGGGAGCAGGGAGAGCGTGATCCAGAGAGGGCTGGGGCCCTGGGCGCGCGGCGGCGCGGTGCCCCGAAGCCCCTAGAAGGGCAGGAGCGCGCGCAGCCCCGACAGACGAAGCCCGGGCAGCTGGGGCGCCCGCGGAGCAGGGCTCAGGATGCGCACCGACGAGGCGGGCGGGCGGGCGAGAGGGGAGCGCCATCCCAAGGTGGCTTTGGGGAGATTGAGCCGAGGACGGTCACCCGCGACTGCGCGTGACAGGCCGAGGGGAGAACCGCCACCGGCGGCAGAGGGAGGGGGAGGGTAGAGAGGAGGGACGCCATCCGCCAGCCGTGTCGCCCGACCCCGCGGGCTCCTCCCGCGCCACGACCCGCCCCTACCCTCCGCCCCCCGGCAGGGGTCCCCGCCCGCGGCCTCGACGGTCCCACTCACAGTCTCTCCTCCTCGCCTCCTCCTCCTCCTCCGCTCGGCGCGGCGGCGGCGGTGGCGGCCATTTTCCGGACGGCTTTTACCACAGCCCTCTCTCCGAGAGGAGGGAGCGCGCGCGCCGCCGACGCCGGGACCCCGCACGGCCAACGTCGCGCCCCGCCCTCCCGGCCGGCCAGCGCGCTGCTGCACCTGCGCGCCCGCGCCCCACCTCTGGTGCCTCGGCGAGCCTGCCCCCCATTGGCTGCGGTGTCCTGTGTGGGGCGGAGCCTCACGGTGACGCCCCCAATTGGCAGGACTTTCTGTCAGTTTTGGCCAGGGAAAAGGGGGCGGGCCCCCATCCAGCTGAGGATTGGTTGCCATCGGCTGTCATTTGGAGGGACTAGGCTGCTTAAATGCAGACGGGCTGGTTTAGTGGGCGGAATTTGAATACTAAGGATTAATAGGCCCTTTATGGATGCTGGGGCCATCGAAGGCCTAGGCTCTGGGAGCCCGTTAGCTCTGCCCTGCTGAGCAACTGACCGTCGGCCCACAAGCGCCCCGACTATGCTGAGCTGAGCGGCTCCAGCACCAGCATTTTCTTAGTATCATTACTTTCAGAAAAAGCAGCGAAGTTGGCTGCCCTGGAAACTGACGTTGTTCCAAGCCAAGAGACTTATGAGGCCTACCCATTGCATGATTCCACATGAATCGGCTAGGTGCCTGCCACACTCTCTTAGGGGCAGGGAATAAACTGGCAAACACATCACAGTCTTCGTGGAACTCTAGCGTGGGAAGATCGTGCATACCAAGACCATGTGACACCTGTCAATGTTGGCTCAGATGGTTTGGGGTAAGGATACATAAGGGGCACTGGTAGCCCAAAAGGAACAACACTTAGATCTGGGGGCTGAGATCAGCCATCCTGCATTGCTTAGCCAGTGGGGTGTTCAGGGCAGTAGCATCTGTTAAGGCACCCTAACTCTGATGCAATCCTCCACTGCTCATTGTACTAGTCTGATGCTTAACGAGAACCCTTCGCATCACACTGGACTCCACCTGCACCCATTTATTAATACCTTTTGTGTGCCAGGCCTTGGTCTGGGCTTCGAATGTACTATACTAAGCAAGAAAGTGAACTAGCAGTCATGTAGGGAAGACTCAAAGGAAACATAGAAATAAGTACAAGTTCTCATTTTACATAGAGATAAGGGCTTTGAGTGAGATAAAGCAAGGCTACAAGGAATGCCGATTAGTTACTGTACAGTATTAGATACTGGTGAAGAGTATCCCAGGCAAGTTCAAATACACCGAGGAGGGACTACGCCTGACCTCCTGACCTCCTGAGACTTAAACATGCCGATGTTACTAGGGAGTGGGGGGAGAGGCAGCCTGGACCACCGGAAGAACTGGGAGATTATTCGGAGATGAGAAACCCTTGAAGGATGTTGAGTCAGAGGCTGACATTGTCAGACCTATGTTGTAGGTAGCGAGTGGAGAACAGGCTGTGGGGGACACTAGGACCAAGAGGCTAGTCCAGAGACCCTGGCAACAGTAGAGATGAGAGATGATGGTGGCTTGAACTAGGGCAGTAACAATGAATAGTGTGACAGTCAAGATATATTTTCAAAATTGAAGTGCTGGAGAGATGGATTATTGGTTAAAGGTGCTTGCTTACAAAGTCTGCTGACCCAGGGTTCAATTCCCCAGCCACCTGGCATTTGTTTGCAGTGGCATGAGACTGTCATGAGCATGTGCACACACACGTGCAAATAAGTAAATTTTGAAAAAACAAGCAGAAGGGATCAGATGTCAGAAAGACAACAAAGGAAAGAAAATAGTTAAGTTTGGGGCCGGATCACCCGAGTGATTGGAAAACTGGAGGATGAGGACTTTTTTAGAGGCACATCAAGAAGTCCCCTTTGGCTGCATTACCCTTGTGGTGCAGCTCCGTGGTGTGCAAGCGGAGACATAGAGCATGTGGGCATGTGTGAGACTAGAGCGAGAGCTGGAGCAAGAGCAGCCAACACAAGCAGCTGCAAGGAGGACAGCAGGAGGAGCCTAGAGATTGTAGCAAAAATGAGAACAAGCAGAAATGAATGAGCTTTTCTTTGAAAAGCCAAAAATCTAACTCTAATAAGCCAGATAAAGAGAAAAAAGACAAATTGGAAGTTAAAAGAGGGTGTAAGCACAGAAAGGCAGAGCTTTTATAAAAGAAATGATGAATAACTGCATTGAGTAAATTTGAAAATACAAAATAACTAAAATTCAGGTGAGGAAGATGGCTCAGTGAGTAAAGGGGAAGAGCACTTGCTTCACAAGCACCCATGTGAAAAGCCAAGCATTGTCATCATGCCTGACTGAGGAGAATCACTTTTCAGCTAGAATAGCAGAAAACTGCACAGGCTCCAGGTTCAAGGAAGCCCATCTCAAGGAAGTTAAGGCAGAAGAGTAATAGAGGAGGGCCCTAATGTCCTCATATGGCTTCTAGGTACGTGCAAGTGGGACATGTGCATCTACACACAGATGTATATACACCATATACACACACTACACATACTATACCCCCCCAAGTGAGTAAGGTTCTAGTAAAGCACAGCTTACTGAAGCTGTCCCTAGAAACAAAACCTGGGGCCTGGGGACATGGCTCAGTGGTTAAAAGCACTTTCTTGCAAAGCCTGCTAGCCTGAGTTCAATTCTCAAGCCACCCATGTAAGCCTGAACAGAAAAGGTGTCACAACCATTTGACATTTGTTTGCAGTGGTAAAAGGCCCTAGCACACCCATACACATACATACACACATATGCATACGTAAAAAAAGAAACAGAAATCCTACACAGACCCCTCCATAACCCCAGAGAAATTGCATTTAAAAACTCAGCCCCTCCCACACAAAAACAGGCCCAGGAAGCCTTACTAGATAATTCTATCAAATATCTCTAATGGTTGGGCAGACCCAATGAAACCCAGAAAAGAAGGAATTTCTCCATATTTTTTCAATTTATTGACAATTTTCATACATGTACATAATGTATTTTGATCATTACTTTCTTTTGTTCTCTCTCCCCTCCACAGAACCCTTTTTTATTTCCAACTATTTCCTCTTCTATGTTAATGCCATTTTTTGCCCTACTCATCATCCATGATGACAGGTCGACAAGGCCAATATTGTGTAGCTTGTGTAGGTAACAACAGCCGCCTTGAGGTTCTGAATGCAAAGGCCACCTCATGTCCAGAAGAGAGCATCCCAAGGCAGTCCTCCCCGTCCTTTGGCTCTTACATTCTTTGTGCCACTTCCGCAGTTTCCAGAACCTTGGGAGGTGTGATAAAGATCTCTCATTTTGTGCTGAGCACTCTACTGTCACTTCTCTGCATTTTATTGAGTTTTGAGTCTTCCTGGCAGTCACGATTTGAAAAAAGAAGCTTCTCAAACCAAAAGTGAGAGCAGCTCTAATCTATGGGCATAAGCGTAAATATTTACAAGAAAATTTTAGTTACAACATGTCTATTTAGCCAAGCAGTAGTAGCTTCACCCCTAGAGCCTAGGACCTCCTCAGCCATAGTCTTTTGACTAGGATTTCAGTAGCAGGCATGAATTCCTTCCTGTAGAGTGGACCTCAAATTCAATTTACCATCATAATACACATTGCACTGTTACATCAGTGGGCATATCTTGCCTGACTGACCAATTGTGTAGTTTGCAAGGTCCACTACTGCTTAATCTCCATGTATATAATTAGAATAATATAACTATTACAATGAGCGGAGGAATATATGACCCAGTGTATGGAAACAAATGTGAAAATAAACTGAATCCAGAAGTATATGATAATATATTATAACCAGTGTCATCCTAAAATACAAGAATTGTTTAAAATTGGAAAATAAACCACATATTTATGAACAAATCATATGATTATTTCAAGAGATGCAGAGAAAGCATTTGATCAACTTTAATTTCAATTTGTGATTTAAAAAACAACCTAGAGAATGATGACTAGAACTTCCCGAATCAATAAAAAGGTAGAGCAAGCATTGTATTTAATGGTGCTAAGTGAAAACGAAGTAAGAAACAAAACAAGATATATGATGCAATAGCATTCATGTAAAATAAGGTGCGTGCACACACACACACACACACACACACACACACACACACACACGCTCCTCATTGGCCTTTGACTGGGAAGAAAAAGAAAGCTGATGTTAATCTTCTCTTTGGTTTTAGGACGCAGGCATATAAACCCAGCCAGTAACAAAATGCTGCAAAAAGGAAGGACGGGAAAAAGATTCAACTTACTCAAGCTACAAAATGATAAAGCTGACTTTAAAAATCTTGAAATAAACTTAATAAGAAATGTCAAAACCTATGTAAAACTTTCCTGAAATATATAAAAAAAGTCCTGAAACAAAGGGAAACTACTAAAGCCCTGGAATAGAAGAATGAATATAATAAAAATGTCAATGTTTCATAAATTAATCTGGAAATTGTTGGCCCTGGTCAAAATCCAAGAGTTTCTATGAACTGTAACAAGTTAATTCTGGAATGAGAAGAGTAATAAAGATAAGAAGCCAAGAATTTTTTTTTGAAAAACATTGAAAACGATTCTCTTTAGTTCCTTAGATTGAATGCAAAAGACTTAAATGATACAACTGCATGACTATCACTAAAAAAAGTAGAAAAATGCTAGGCTGGGCGTGGTGGCTCATGCCTTCAATCCCAGCACTCAAGAGGCAGAGTTAGGGTCACTGTGAGTTCGAGGCCAGCCTGAGACTACATAGTGAATTCCAGGTCAGCCTGGACAAATACCTCAAGAAACAAACAAACAACAACAACAACAAAACTTTTATATGAAGAGATTTTTATTCTGAAATGCAGGGAAACATCAAGATCCTCTTAACTCTGAGGAATTATCACAGATTTTCAAATTTTAACACCTGGTGACTATTGGTACCCTTTTGAACTGAAAAATTTGTACAGCAAAGATAACACTTTCATACACAACAAACGCCATACAATAATCAAAGGTTTTTACTAGTAGAGTTAAGAGGTGGACGGGGCCTGGTGGTTCACGCCCTTAGTCCCAGCACTTGGGAGGCAGAGGTAAGAGGATTGCCATGAGTTCAAGGCAAGCCTGGGCTAAAGAGTGAGTCTCAGGTCAGTCTGGGCTAGACAGAGTGAGACCCTGCTTTTTTGAAAAAACTGGGGGAGATGATGGCTGAGAGATGGATCAGTGCTTAGAGGCACTTGCTGCAAAGTCTGCTGGCCAGGACTAATTTCCCAAGTCACCCAAGTAAACCAGATGCAGAATAGTGGTGCAAGTGTTTGGTGCCTGTTTGCAGTGTTAAGAAGCACTGTTACGCCTCTACACACATGCATGTTAGCCTTGCGCAGGTGCCATGCTATTCTTCTCTGTATTGTTCCGATTTTAGTATATGTGCTGCTGAAACAAGCACTACACACATGCAAATTAAAAAAAAGTTAGGGGGAGAAAAACTAGGAAAATAGAGTATATATAAAAACAAAAAATACATTTAATTATTATATTAGGGAACTAAGAGAAAATATTGTGTCTATAAATAAGAACATTATTGTATCTATAAGAATATTATGTAAATAATATAAAATGAAAATATTATTTTAATGTATACAAATATTATGTAAAGAGAGCAATCAGAGAAAAAAGGAATTCTTAGAAATTAAAGTATCAATATTGGGCTGGGGATATAGTTCAGCAAGAGAATGCTTGTCTAGCATAAACAAGGACCCAAATTTATCTTTAAGCCAAAAAAATAATGATTATTTAAATTCAAATTTCAATAGACATATTGAAAAAAAAACTGAAGAAAAATTTCCAGAAAACAGAGAGAAACCACAAAGACAAAACTCTGAGTGAGGGGACTGGAGAGAGAGATTGCTTATTGGTTAGGGCTCTTACTTGAAGAGACTGGAGGCCTGGGCTCGTTCCCCAGAAGCCATATGAACAAGATGCATAAAGTGATACATCATACTTCTGGAATTCATTTACAGTGGCAAGAGGCCTTGGAATGCCCATTCTCACTCCATATCTCTCTCTCTCCTCTCTGTTTGTTTCTGCTCAAAAATAAATAAATAATTCAAAAAAGGAGTGAAAGACGCATGGTGGTGCACATGTTTAATCCCAACCTCAAGAGGCTGAGGCAGGATTGACACAGGCTAGCCTGGAGTTGCAGAGTCAGTTCCAGATCAGCCTGGACTAGAGTGAGACACTGCCTGAAACAAGAGAGAGAGAGAGAGAGAGAGAGAGAGAGAGAGAGAG
>PVHP010030843.1:8778-21534 GCA_004024765.1 Zapus hudsonius | reverse complement strand
GTGCAAGAATGACAAAAAAAAAAAAGAAAAAGAAAGGAAAAAAAAAAAGGAAACTTGGTATTGAGCAAGGTTGTGATTATATAATTTTTTTTCTTTGGTTTTTCGAGGTCAGGTCTCGCTATAGTCCAGGCTGACCTGGAATTCACTATGTAGTCTCAGGGTGGCCTTGAACTCATGGTGATCCTCCTACCTCTGCCTCCCGAGTACTGGGATTAAAGACGTGCGCCACTATGCCCGGCTTTATTTAATTTTAATTTTATTTAATTTTATTTTTGAGGTAGGGTCTCACTCTAGCCCATACTGACCTGGAACTTACTCTGTAGTCCCAAACTGGCCTCAAACTCACAGAGATCCTCCTACTGCCTTCTGCGTGCTGAGATAAAAGGCTTATGCTACCATGCCTGGCTGCAATTGTTTGTTTGGTTAGTTGGTTGGGTTTTATTTTTGTTTTGTTTTGGTTTTTGAGGTAGCATATTGCTCTAGCCCAGGCTGACCTGGAATTCACTATATAGTCTGAGGGTGGCCTCAAACTCACTGTGATCCTCCTACCTCAGCCCCTCTACCTCCTGAGGATTAAAGGTATATGCCACCACACCAGCTTGCATTTTTTATTAATTTTAAAAGATCCATTGTAGATAAAAATTGTATATCACCTTGATCATATGCTAAAAACAGTTATGTTCATTAGGAAACAGTGGTTTATGTTCTGACTTGATGGTCTTAGTATCTGCAACATGACTTTTATTTTGTTTTCCTCAGGCCTTAACAGCAGGTTGGGATGAACTTGAATGCCATCGAGTTTATAACTTCTTATGTGAGTTGACTAATCTTTCCCGTAGGATACAGACTGTTGTCTGTAACAAACCAGGTAAAAAATACTTCAAGGGCTGAAGAGATGGCTTAGCAGTTAAGGCATTTGCCTGCAATGCGGAACGACCCGAGTTCGATTACCCAGTGCCCATATGTGTCTAGAGTTCATTTGCAGTGGCTGGAGGCCCTGGTGCACCCACTCTCTCTCTGTCTGCCTCTTTCTCTCTCTCACTCTCTCTCAAATAAATAAATAAAAATATTTTTAAAAATACTTCAACCTATAGATAAGATTGAATAGAAGATAAATAGTAAAAAGGCAGAGTTCAAAATTTTATTTAAAACAAATTGTGGCCGGGCGTGGTGGCGCACGCCTTTAATCCCAGCACTCAGAAGGCAGAGGTATGAGGATTGCTGTGAGTTTGAGGCCAGCCTGAGACTACATAGTGAATTCCAGGTCAGCCTGGGCCAAAGTGAGACCCTACCTTGAAAAAAAAAAAAAAACAAATTGTGATAGGATAGGATGTAGTTCAGTAGGTAAAGTGATTACCTGAAATTCACAAAGCTCTGGGTTCAATCACTAGCACTGCATAAACTGGGCACATGAAATAGCAAATCCAAAAACAAGAGAGACCCTATCTCAAGCCCAGTGAAAGGAAAAGACAAACACCTGCAGGTTATTCAGACCTTCACATGTGTGCTGTGACACATACACACCCATACATAACACATCAGATTCATAATAAAAAAACATTTAAAACAAGCATAAGACATAAAGCTTTGACAAAGCTAGGTGATTTATATACTGTATCTGTTACTAAAAATTTCTTTGTTTTGGGGGCTGGAGAGATTGCTTAGCCGTTAAGGCACTTGCCTGCAAAGCAGAAGGACCCGAGTTCAACTCCCCAGGACCCACATCTGGAATTGTTTGCAGTGGCTAGAAGCCCTGGTGTGACCATTCTCTCTGTATCTCTCTCTCTCTCTCTCTCTCTCTCTCTCTCTCTCTCTCTCTCTCTCTCTCTCTCTCTCTCTCTTTCTCTCATAAAATAAAAAATAAAAAGTTAAAAAATTTTTCTTTGTTTTGGACTAGAGAGATGGCTTAGTGGTTAAGAAGCTTGTCTACAGAGTCTAACAAGCCAGATTCCATTCCCTAATACATAAAGCCAGAGGCACAAAGCAGCACATGCATCTGGAGTTCCTTGCAATGGCAGAAGACCCTGGCATGCTCATGCTCACACACACTCTCTCCACTTGTATCTCTCTGCTTGTAAATAAGTAATAATTTTAAAAAGAAAAATATTATTTGTCTTTAGTGAGGCTGTACTACTTAAGTAATATTTTTTCTTTTTATTCTTTTTTTTTCCCCCAAGGTAGGGTCTTGCTCTAGCCCAGGATGACTTGGAATTCACTATGTAGTCTCAGGCTGGCATTGAAATCCAAGTACTGGGATTAAAGGTGTGAGCCACCACACCTGACCTTTTTTTATAAACTTGAAATAAAAGAGAATGGTTGTACCAGGTCCTCTAGCCACTGCAAACAAATTCCAGATATATGTACCACTTTATACAGCTGTCTTTACATGGTTATTGGGGAATCAATCAAACCCCAGTCCTTGACATTGCTGGCCAGAGCCTTAACAGCTGAGCTATCTCTCCAGTCCTAATAATTTACTTTCTGTTGTTGTTTTAGAGATAGTTTCTCATTCTAGCCCAGGCTAACCTGGCACCTACTCTGTAGTCCCAGGCTGGCTTTGAATTCAGGGAGATCCTCCTACCTTTGCCTCCTAAATCCTGGGATTAAAAGTATGGACCACTACATCCAGCACAATGAGGTGTTAATACCTTGCTTTGATCACTATCTAAAATACAACCTAGGGCTGGAGAGGTGGCTCAGAGGTTAAGGCACTTGCTTTCAGTGCCTAAGGCCCCAGGTTCAAGTCCCCCGGACCCACATAAGCCAGACCCACAAGGTGGTGGCCCTGGTGCGCTCTCTCTCTCTTGCTCTCTCGTGCTCTCTCTCTCTCGCTCTCTCTCTCTATCTATCTATCTCTCTGCTTGAAAATGAATAAATAAAATATTTACAAAATAAATAAATAAAAAATAAAATACAACCTACCTTGCTAGAAAAATGACTTACAATACCTTTGTCTTCATAGGAAGTTCCCGAAGACTAGAGTTAAGGATCAGACTATTTTGTAGGAAGGTACTACTTGACCACTGGTCACATCAAAGTGATTCTGCTTTTTGGCTGACTCGAATATTGAAACCCTGGCCAATGGTGAATCAAGCAAGGATATTGTATATCATCTTTGGACCAATATCACCTCATGATGGTAAACACCAATTTTTAAAATTTATTTTTTCATTTATATTGATAAATAGAGAATGAGAATGGACTCACCAGGGCCTCCAGCAACTCCAAAGGAACTCCAGACACATGTGACACTTTTTGTATCTGGCTTTACATGGGTGCTGGGGAACCCAGGCTGTCAGGCTTTGAAAGCAAAGACCTTTAACTGCTGAGCCATCTCTCTAGCCTCAAGAGCCAATTTTTTTTCAGAGACGTATGTTATATACCTGATTGACTAGCTTTAGGAAAGCTTTTTGTATTTGTTCATTTTCATTATTCCTAACTAGAGTGTATTTCAGTATTTCATTTCATAGATTACATTTTTTTTTTTTGGTTTTTCGAGATAGGGTCTTACTCTAGCCCAGGCTGACCTGGAATTCACTATGTAGTCTCAGACTGGCCTTGAACTCACGGCAATCCTCCTACCTCTGCCTCCCAAGTGCTGGGATTAAAGGCGTGTGCCACCATGCCCGGCCTCATTTCATAGATTACATTATTTTGTGCATAGCCTAAGCTTCCAGACATAAGCCATTGCCAGATATATTTCTATCATTTCCTGTCATTTTAGATTAGGTGCTTTTCAAAGATCATCTTCACTCAAAGTTATGTTTGCTAGAAAGCAAAATAGTGGTCAGAATTGATGCTTTACTTAATTTTAGATACATAATCTGATGTTACAAATTTTTTGGTTTAAATTATGCTTGAATTAATGTTCAAATTATGGTGTATTTCTTTAGGCCACTGTATTAGTCAGGGTTCTCTAGAGGAACAGAACCAACAGAGTGAATTGTAATAAAAAGGGGGGATTATTGGACTAGCAGTCCCACAATAGCAGTCTGCAAACCCAAGAGTCAAGGAACCAGTAGCTGCTCAGTCCACGTGGCTGGATGCTTCAGCAGTCCCAATCCAGCACTGAAGGCCTAAGGGCTTCCTGGGGAGCTGCTGATCTTCAGTCCAGGCTGGAAAGCTGAGGAAGCTTTGTTCCATTACCAATGAAGAGATACACAACAAACACCAACAACCAGGCAAGCAGAGAGGCAAGGGGAGAGAGATTTCTTTCCCCTTTCTATAGCCTTAGGATGGGGTCTTGCAACTCTTTCCCAGACTTGTATTAGCCAGGGTTCTCTAGAAGAACAGAGTTGATAGAACGATTATAGTAAAAAGGGGGATTTATCGGGATAGTTTACAATAGTCCCAGTGGCTGGATGCCTCAGCAATCCCAATCCAGCCCTGAAGGCCTGAAGGCTCCCTGGGAAGCCACTGGTCTTCAGTCCACTATGTGAGGCTGAGGAAACTGGGTTCTAATGTCCAGGAAGGGTAGGAGAGCAGGATGCAAGTATAAGTCACTACAAACACCAGCAGCCAGGGAGGAAGGAAGAGAGTTTCCTTCCCCTCAAGCTTCCTTATATCCAGTCCCCTTCTGTAAGGCCCACCCACTGGGGGTAAGGGCTCACTCTGGAGAAGGGACCTCTTCCTTTTGTCAATCCTTTCTGCAGGCAAACTCAGAGAAACCCCAAAGTTACTGTAGATTATTAAACAGGTCAAATTGACAACCCTCTGGAATTTCCTTCCTGCTTTGCCTTCCCAGGAAGAAAAGTTTGTTTCTAGCTTTCTTGAGCCTTGATTACATCCTGCCCCTACTAAGAGGTCTGCCTTCCATGCTGGACGTGGTGGCGCACGCTTTTAATCCCAGCACTCGGGAGGCAGAGGTAGGAGGATTGCCGTGAATACAAGGCCACCCTGAGACTACATAGTGAATTCCAGGTCAGCCTGGGCTAGAGTGAGACCCTACCTTGAAAAACCAAAAAAAAAAAGAGGTCTGCCTTCCTGTGAACATTCTCAGAGACCCACCCAAGATGACTAAAAAGGTCAAATTGACAATAAAACTTAACCATCACAGCCACATTCACTGATACTAGAATGCAACCAGTTTAAAATATATGAGGACTGGAGAGATGGCTCAGCGATTAAGGTGCTTGTCTGCAAAGCCTAACTACATGGGTTTGATTCCCTGGTACACATGTAAAGCCAGATACACAGAGTGATACATGCACCTGGAGTTCATTAGCAGTGGCTAGAGGCCCTGGCATGCCTATTCTCTCTCTCTCTCTCTCTCTCTCTCTCTCTCTCTCTCTCTCTCTCTCTCTCTCTCTCTCTCTCGTTGCAAATAAATAATAATAATAATAATAATAATAATTTTTAAGTATATTGGGCTGGAGAGATGGCTCAGCAGTTAAGGTACTTGCCTGCAAAACCTAATGACCAAAGTTTGATTCCCCAATAACCCACATGAAGCCAGATGCACAAAATGGTGCATGCATCTGGAGTTCGTTTGCAGTGACTAGAGGCCTTGGCATATACCCATTCTTTTTTTCTCCTCTCTCTCTGTGTTTCTCTTCTGTCTGCATAAAAACAAATAAAATATGTTTTAAAAGGATATTGAGGGACTGGAGAGATGGGTTAGCAGGTAAGGTGTTTGCCTACAAAGCAGAAGGACCCAAGTTCCATTCCCCAGTACCCACATAAACCAGATGCACATGGAGGTGCACATGTCTAGAGTTCATCTGCAGTGGATGGAGGCCCTGGCGCATCCATTTTCTCTTTCTCTGCCTCTTTCTCTCTCTCCCCCCTCTCTCTCAAATAAATATTTTTTAAAGTATGTTGAGTAGCAGCAGGGAGTTATGATTAAAATGTTGTGTGCAGAGCTGGGCATGATAGTGCATGCCTTTAATCCTAGCACTCAGCACTGAGGATGCAGAAGTAGGAGGATCGATGTTGAGTTCAAGGCCACACTGAGACTATGCATAGTGAATTCCAGGTCAGCTTGGGGTAGAGCCAGACCCTATCTTGAAAAAAAAATGTGTGAAAGCTACAAATTTAGCTGGTCATATGTTTATAAGCATAAATTGATTAAATTTCTCTGTTTTAATACAAATGTTTGAAAGATTCTCAAAGATTGAAGCTGGGGAGATGGCACAGTGGTTAAAGTTGGTGCTTGCAAAGCTAGCCAGATGCACAGTGTCTGGAGTTCTTCTGTAGTAGCAAGAGGTCCTGGTATGTCCAATCAATCTCTTACTCTCACTCTGTCTTTTGTTGCAAATAATTTTTGTTTTTAATTTTTGAGGTAGAGTCTGGCTCTAGCCCAGGCTGACCTGGAATTGTGGTCTCAGGCTGACCTCAAACTCATAGCAATCCTGCTATTTTTGCCTCCCGATGCTGAGTGCTGGGATTAAAAGTGTGCACCACCTGCAAATAATATTTTTTTTTGGCTTTTCAAGGTGGGGTCTTGCTCTAGCCCAGGCTGACCTGGAATTCACTATGTAGTCTCAGGGTGGCCTTGAACTCACGGCGATTCTCCTACCTCTGCCTCCAGAGTGCTGGGATTAAAGGCGTGCGCCACCACGCCTGGCCAAATAACTTTTTTAATGAAAGATTATTGCTGGATGTGGTGGCACATACATGCCTTTAATCCCAGTACTTGGAAGGAAAAAGTAGAATAGCTATGAGTTCAAGGCCAGCCTGCATCTACAGAATGAGTTCCAGGTTAGCCTGGGCTAGATTTAGACCCTATAAAAATAATAAATAAAAAGATTATCAAAGATAGCATATACTTTTTTAGAAGAATATCGGTAGATACAGCAGATATTTTCCTTATTGATGTGACAAAATACCTGACAAGAAACAACTTAAGGAAGAAGGGTTTATTGCAGTTACAGTTTGAAAGGATAGTCCATCATGGTGAGGATGGCTTGGTGGCAGGAACATGAAGCAGCTGGTCACATTCACTTCACAGCCAGCAAGCAGAAAGCAATGAATGCTGACCCCCGGCTCACTTTTTCTTTTTTTCTTTTTTAAAAATATTTTAGCCGGGCATGGTGGCGCACGCCTTTAATCCCAACACTTGGGAGGCAGAGGTAGGAGGATTGCCGTGAGTTCGAGGCCACTCTGAGACTACATAGTGAATTCCAGGTCAGCCTGAGCTAGAGTGAGACCCTACCTCGAAACCCCCCCAAAAAAAAATTTTAAATTAGCCGGGCATGGTGGCGCACGCCTTTAATCCCAGCACTTGGGAGGCAGAGGTAGGAGGATCACCATGAGTTCAAGGCCACCCTGAGACTACAGAGTGAATTCCAGGTTAGCCTGGGCTAGAGCGAGACCCTACCTCGAAAACCAAAAAAAAAAAAAAAAAAAAATTAAATTATTTGTCTATTTGTGAGGAGAGAGAAGGAGAGGTGCCAGGGTCTCTTGCCTCTGCAAATGAACTCCAAATACATGTGCCACTTTGTGCATCTTGCTTTAGGTGGGTACCAGGGAATTGTACTAGGGCCCACAGCCTTTTTAAACAAGCACCTTTAACCACTGAATCACCTTTCCAGCCTACTTCTTTTTATTAAATCTGGGACCCCAACCCATGAAATGATAGCACCACTGTTAGGGTGGATCCTCACCTCAGTTGACCTAATCTAGAAACTCCATAGACTGTGCAGAGATTTGTCCCCTAGATGCTTCTAGATATATACAAATTGGCAGTCAGGATTAACTATCACAATAAGTTTTATTATTTAATTTTAGTAAAATAGCAATTACTTGTTCCAATTTTTGTTATAAGGTAATGTCAGCTTTAAAGTGAAAGCGCTGTTCTTGCTCTTTTCTCTCATGGTTGCCCAGCAGAGAGACATCTGAATCTCCAGGCCTAAGTAAGGCCCCCTCACCACAGTCACCAGGACTGTGTGAGGGGGGTTGGAGGCTTCTTTCCTACATGAACCTTTTTCCTCTTATAGTTTCCCTTCTTCCTCTTGCTTGGATGGCCAGCATAGATCCCCTGGATTCATAGCCATGTGGTTAAAATCTCCCCCATGTGTTCTCTCCTCACTAGTGGCTAGAGATCTCTGTAACTTCTCCTTTCCTCCTTTTTAAATAAAGTCTCCCACTATACTTTAAAGAAAAAAGAAAAAGCACTGTTCTTCATGGCAAAACCACTGTTACTTTGCTCAGTAGTTGAGGTGGTTTGAATCAAGTGTCCCCTATAAATCTATGTGTTCTGAATGCTTGTTCCACAGGTGGTGGCAATTTAAGGTATGGAGCCTTTCTGGAGGAGGTGTGTTGCTGGGGTGGACCTTGAGGTTAATTAGCCCCTAGCTTGCCAGTGTTAGTTGGTTCACTCTCCTGCTGCTGTTTTGCACCTGCTGTCCAGCCTTTGCTCATGTCCTGCTTTGCCCTACCATCATGAAGCGTCCCCTCCAGACTATAAAACATAATAAAGGGCTGAAGAGATGGCTTAGCGATTAAGGCATTTGCCTGCAATGCAGAAGGACCATAGTTCGATTCCCCAGTGCCCATATACAGCCAGATGCACAAGAGGGCACATGTGTCTGGAGTTCATTCGCAGTGGCTTGGAGGCCCTGCTGTGCCCATATTCTCTCTCTCTCTCTCTCTCTCTCTCTCTCTCTCTCTCTCTCTCTCTCTCTCTCTCTCTCTCAAATAAATAAATAAAATATTAAAAAATAATAATTAAAAAATCCTCACTGGGCATGTTGCCACACACTTTCAATCCCAGTACTTGGGAGGCAGAGGTAGGAGGATCACTGTGATTCCAGGCCACCCTGAGACAACATAGTGAATTTCAGGTCATCTTGGTCTAGAGTGAGACCTATGTCAGAAAAAAAAAAAAAAACTTTCCGTCAGCTGCTTTTGGTTCCATGCTTTGTCCCAGAAATGCAAGGGTAACTATAACACTTTTTTTTTTGTTTGTTTTTTGAGGTATGATTTCACTCTAGCCCAGGCTGACCTGGAATTCACTGTGTAGTCTCAGGGTAGCCTTGAACTCACTGGTGATCCTCCTACCTCTGCCTCCCAAATGCTGGGATTAGAGGCGTGCACCACCACACCTGGCCACTATAACACTTTTGTTGCTATATTTCATCACATTAGTGAGAAACTCAAATTTATGATGCTATCAGAATTGGCATTTTATTATGAATGTAGTTTATATGAGTAATGGGGTTCTTTATAAAATCCACTTTCCTTTTTTTGGAGGGGGTTTCGAGGTAGGGACTCGTTCTAGCCCAGGCTGACCTGGAATTCACTATGTAGTCTCAGGTAGCCAGGAACTCACAGTGATCCTCTTACCTCCCACTCCCAAATACTGGGATTAAAGGGGTGCACCACCACACCCAGATATCTTTTGTTTTTTCAAGGTATGGTCTCACTCTAGCCCAGGCTAACCTGGAACTCATATAGTCCCAGAGTGGCCTGGAATTCACAGTGATCCTCCTACCTCTGCCTCCCAAGTGCTGGGATTAAAGGTGTGCCCCAACATGTCCATCTTCCACTTTCCTTTTTAAACCATCCTTTAAATCTTTATTACAAAGCAATTATTCTATCATAGCCTAGTTTTTGTTTCAATTTAGGACAGGTGATTTGGCGGGAAATGATAGAAGCACCTACAGATGAATCCAGTCTGAAAGATTTGGCTGATGCCATTAAATTACTGTATGACACAGGTACCAAAGAGTGGACAGCGGATGATATTATCAGTCTTGTTGATGAACTATCAGGTAAAAATGTGCATTTGCTTATATAGCATATAGAATTTTTTTTTTGTTTTGTTTTTTCGAGGTAGGGTCTCACTCTAGCTCAGGCTGACCTGGAATTTACTGGAATCTCAGGCTGGCCTCAAACTCACAGCGATTCTCCTACCTCTGCCTCCCGAGTGCTGGGATTAAAGACGTGCGCCACCACGCCCGGCTTAGAAATTTATTTTTAAAATATATTTGTAAGGGCTAGAAAGATTTCTCAGTGGTTAAGGCACTTGCCTGCAAAGCCTAATGACCTGGGTTTGATACCCAGTACCCACATAAAGGCAGATGTACAAAGTGACACATGCATCTGCAGTTTGTTTGCAGTAGAGGCCCTAACATGCCCATTCTCTCTCTCACTTTTTCTGTCTCTCTCTTTCTTTGCTTCTTTCTTTCTTTCTATCTCTCTCTTTATCTCTCTGAAAGAAAAAAAATAAATAAAATATTATAAAAAAGAATAAAAATACATTTATAAAATTATAAGGATAGTTCTACAAGCAACAAGTGAAGTGCCTATTAATAATCAATACCTGCTCTGAGTATTTTATTGTTATTTTATTTTACTTTATCTTACTTTATTTAATTTAATTTTTGAGGCAGGGTCTCATTCTCACCCAGGCTAACTTTGAAGTCCTCCTACTTCAGTCTCCTAAGTGCTGGGATTGAAGGCCTGAGCCACCACACCCAGCTTAGTTTTTATTTTCATTTTACTAACTGCTCCAAAACAACTTGTTTGGCATTATGCTTGAAGAGAATTAATATAATCAACTTTATTTCAATTCTCAAAAATTTTTTTTGGATTTTCCAGGTAGGGTCTCCCTCTAGCCCAGGCTGACCTGGAATTTAGACTGGCCTCAAACTCACAGTGATCCTCCTGCCTCTGTGCCACCACTCTTAGCTGAAGTCCATGTTTTATAAGTATATGTTTATTACTTTTGCTTGAAAGCTTCATAGTTTAATTAGCTTATTCCCATTTTGCAAATGCTCACAAATATCCTTCTAGGTTATACAAAAAGAATACCCTCTCCTGCTGGTACAAGAGAGGTGAAACAATTTATTTTAGATTTTGAAGTTTTCAAGTTTTTTTTCCTTTATTACTTTGCCAGCTATATATGTATAGAGAATTACTTTGACTATATTATTAGTACAGTTGCAAAAGCCACCATGACATGACAATAATCTCTGTCTCTGGTTGAATGCTGTAATTGAAATACTGAAACTTTTTTTTTTCTGAGTGTTTCCCTCAGAATTGTATTTCCCAACAAAGCCATATAATATTGAATGCATCTGAAAATGTTTGCTATAGAAGTTCATAATTTCTTATCAAATAACTGTTCTTCCTCTAATCAAAGTGGTGCCCCGGGAGTGGCTTCTAGAGAATAATGCCCGCCTCCTAATCCTAAGTGGGAACAGCATCTGTTTCACCTTCATGGCTAGTAAGGCTGTGAACGGACGGGCCATCGAACTGGCAAGGCTCATAGTCTTTTTGGCTTTGGTAAGTAAAAAATAAGTTTTTCCCTAGCAAGTTTAACATCATACTTTGACCTATGAGAGGAACTGAGTTTGTAAACTCAGTAGTAGTAAAGTGCTTGCCCAGCATTAAAAAGGCCTAGGTTCCACCTCTAGTACCACAGGAGGAAAGAAAAGATTTACCAGTGAACTTCTTCTAAATAACTGAAATTTACATAATACTTTAGTGAAAGAATAAGTATTGTTAGGCTGGGAAAATGGCTCAGTTGGTAATGTGCTCGCTGCACAAGCATGAGGACCTAAATTTGGATCCCAGCATCCATGTAAAAACTGGGTACAGGCTGGGCACGGTGGCATAACACTGCCGCAGACCACTCAGAGGGAGACCACCACTGCAGGAGAACCAGGGAGAAGGCTCGAGGAGAAGTCAGGAATCGGCGAGGAAATGACAGACAGACACACAATTGAATGCTGTGTTGCTGCAACTTTATTTTTGCAGCTTTAGTGCTTATATACTTTTATAATCAAGGAACTTGGCAAAGCAGGCTACATCATACCATTAACTTTTGCAATTATTTAGAATTAGCAAGAAAACATTAACAGAAGAAATTAATATATCTATTTTGTGTATCACTTCCGCGACTAGTTCATTGTGGTCTCTTGCCCAAAGCTGTGATCTTAGAATTTTTTGAAACTTGTCTCACGCCAGTAACCACATCTGTGAAAAAGCTACTGACCTGGGTCACGCTCTCCTTCTATAAGCTCTTATATATAATTGTTCCATCCTCCTATCAAGGTTAATAATTTTCTATAAAAACCGTCTCTATACCACCAGTATTTCATGGAAGGCTTTACATTGTTTATAACTTGTTTTTTTTCATTTTTTGTTAATCAGACACCAGGGTTTCCTTTATTCTAGCTAAGCGTTTCATAAAAGGTAAAATATTTTATAGTTGCCTTTTCCCTGCATAATTTACCCACCTATTTCCTAATTTATCATAGCTTTCTATAGTTACATTGGCGCTGACTTATACTAGGTGTGCTGTCATTGGGAGAATACATAAATAGGACATACAAAAAAAAATTATGATTAGTGCCAACAAGGACTTTTGTCAGAGCTATTTTGTTCTCCAGGGCTTCCTGGGAACCTCAGGCTATATGATGACTGCTAATTGCAGGGGACCTGCCTTAGGCTACGCTCCAGGAAGCTCTAACCTCAACCCTTCAGCTGCCAGACTCCAGCGCAGCAACATACTTTGCTACAGCTACACAGGTGTCACAGCTGTGGGCATAGCATAACACCTTTAATCCTAGCACCTGGGAGGCAGAGGTAGGAGGATTGCCTTGAGTTCAAGACTACCCTGAGTGAATTCCAGACCCTACCTGAAAAAGAAAGAAGAAAAACTGGGTAAAGCAGTGTACACCTACAATCCCAGCACTAGGAGGGCAGACACAGGGGTTACTTGCAGACTGGCTAGTCTAGCTGAATTGATGAGCTCTGGGTTCAGTGAGACAGTGAGAGACCTGCTGTTAAAATCTAAGGTTAGCCGGG